>JAHPZR010006398.1:20000-51174 GCA_019787425.1 Platygyra sinensis
AGTCAAACCCTAACCTTAACCCTATGGTATAACTGCTAATTACGCAATTTTTGGGTCTTAGATGTGTGCAAAATACTTTACAACCGTGTGTGTAAATAAAGAAAATTTAAGTTAAGATTTAAAAAAAGAGTCTCATAGAGAGCTCTGAAGCTTCGCGGCTTGCGCTGTCCTAATCCTCTTCGACTGAAATCGCTTATTAAAATCTTTATATTTTCGCTTACAAAATATACCTGATATCTCAAACAACAATCTACGTGTAGTTAAAACTGACCCAAACACGATAAGTACCGAAATGTGTTTCGTTCCCCACACAGGATGTTTTGGACGCTTTTGGAAGCCACAATTCCTAAAGACGTTATACTAATTACATTCTGAGGTGTAAAATTTAATTTCGCAATATATAATCATTTTCTCTTGATACACGATCTTTCCGTGCTTGAAGAATAAAAGACAGGAAGATGTCCACGGATGTCATGTTGTGGTTTTTAACCCCCGCCGCATCTTTCGTTGAAACATTCTCTTATTTATTTGGATTTTTAAAACGTTCCAATATACTCATTGTAGTCACATTGAATAGACTGGATAGAAATACTTCTTTGTTTTATAATCAACCTTCTCTGGGATTCACTAATTTTTTGCCTGCTGAATACGTAGCCTCTGCTATACGCTACATGGTGCCCGAAATCTTTCATGTCAAATCATGTTTAATTACCAAGAGTGCCCGACGTTCAAGCTTCTCACTAGTTAATTAGTGTAATGTTTTGTCAGTAGCTCTAGTGGACGACTGTTAAGCCGTTATGGACGCTAATGACACCAGCAAGTACAGAAAGCGAAAACGAAAATCGCGCGATAATACGGTAGAAGAGAAGAGAACACAGCGAAAAGAGTGGAAAAAAAGAAAGCAACAGGCTAAGCGGGTAAAGTCTACTCCTTCTATAAATGGTAGAAACGACGGCAGTGAAGAGCAGAAAGCAGTTATCGAGCACCAAAAGAGAACTGTGGTGGATGTCACGAGAATAACAAGTTCGTCGCAAAATTCTCTTAATGTACATGCACCCACTACTATTAAGTCAAAGAGCCTCGCCGAGAAGATCAAACCAAAGACACAAATGGCTGCCGCAAACTCAAGAAGTGCTTTGATGTTGCGCTTAGCCGTCACGAAAGCAACAGAAGGAAAACCTTCAAAGAAAGTGCAGACCTCGGGAGAAGTAAAATTTCGCACTGAGCATTCCAACCGAACAAACAATGACGCGCGTTCGAGCCAACTACAGCAGCTCATGCCAGCTCCACCAGAAAGAAATCTGCGTGCCGTTAAAAAACAAATTGTCGTTAAGGAGAAGAGTTTGTTAAAGGAACTAGAGCCAGGACATATTGACTATTTGCCTCTAGATGCTGTTGGTAGTGGAAGTTATGGGCTTTGCTACCGTGCCCGTTACAGGGGAATTAACGTCGTTGTCAAGAAAATGATCCACAGGGATACAGAAAGGGACAAGTTAAGGGCGAAGCGTGAAGTGGTTCACGAAGCAGAAGTGCTTACTGCACTTGGAGACCACGAGGGATTGCCTATGCTTATAGGTATTACAACAGCAAACGAACCATTTTGTCTTGTAACACAATTCCACGGCATAATCGAACAAAGTGTGACCCTTCATCAAACTGCAAATAATAAAATAATAACGCCTGCCGAATGCATTCATTTATTTGTAAAGATCTGCTCCGCCTTAGAGCACGTGCATTCAAAAGGTTTCTTGCACAACGACATCAAGAGCAACAATGTGGTTCTTGATCAAACCGCGCCTGGTCAATACAACCCCGTCCTTATTGATTTCGGTAAGAGTACTAGACCTTCTGCTGCCACTACCGTTGCTGTCAACGAGAAGAGTGTCCACGGGAAAAGTTACCTCGCTCCAGAAGTTTTGAAGTACAGGAGTTATAGTCCAGCCAGTGACATTTATTCCATGGGACGAATGTTGAAAGCAATTTCAACAATTATGGGATTCTACGACAAGGTTCGCGCTGTGACTAAGACTGCAACCGAACTGAAACCTTCCCACAGAGCAAACACCAAACAATTAGCTAGAAAAATTTCGCTAGTTCATTTTCAATTTTACGGTACAGGCCATGATGTTAGCCTGCAGTAAAGGAGTTATAATTAACAACTATCATCGGTTACTAACTGATATTTTTGTGAAAGATCCTTTCTCGTTCCCCTTCTTTCGCGAGAGACTCGCGTTCCTCCCTTGCCTCGCGGGTGTATTAATTACAGGTTATTGTATATTTAGGATTATACAATTTTATAGACTTTTTTATTGATGAATAAAAATTGTAATAATTACGTATTTCAACCTAATAGCTGCGACGTTATTTTAATAAACTATTAATTATATAAACCGACTTTGTACTGTTGGAGAGGGCAGCGGCCCAATCATTCCTGTCTATCATGAAGCCGTAACGAAGATCCCTTTCCGCAGAGAATCGTTACAGCCACCAGAATCTACCCGCCTTCCCTTACGGCTCCTTTTTCTTTTCGACCAGAACTAAAGGACACCTCATTCCCAGGGTCTCCTCGGTTTGCAAAATGGCTGCCGGAGAATAACACACCGGTCAGCGGCGCATGGTAAATTAATGATTAAACTAGTCGGCCAGCAAGTTTGTACAGTTTAAAAACAAACCAAACAAGTAAAAGCACAACCAAGCTAACAATGGCAGTAATTGGATTAAGCTTTTTATGGAAAAAACCTCACTCATGGCGCCAATTTCGAAAAAGTATAAGATTGCCATGTTCTGGATGTTGTGATCTCTTTGGTTCTGGAAGCAAGCCGCGTCACGCGTCATGTAGCAATGGCGAACGAAACGCTGTCTTTGAAGCGGGTTTTTTCGCCTCATCTGAACCCAGAGAAGCACTGGTACGCTTTAAATTCAAGTTTATGCTGTTCTAAACCAGCTGCCTTTTGTTCCACCTCATCCGCGAATTTATTTCCCGAGGAATATAAACTCGTATTCCTCAATGACCTACGGGGCGAAGATGGAGCTCAAGCCTCTTTTCGCTGGTTTTGCCCATTTCGAAGCAGCGAAAAAGTTTACGTGGCATCAGCATTTGGCTTACTGCTTGGAATTCTTCGTCTAAAATCATGGACCAATTGCCTATTTATGAAGTCGGATTATATCCATTGTTTGATATCCGTGCTAAATGCTAGAGGCTTGAAGTGCAAGGCTGGCGACCCGAGCATAAATAATGCCTCTCAGCAAACTCAGAATGCTGTGGTGGAAGCCCTGCTCACTCCACAAGTAAAAAGTAGCAAGGGATGCCAAAAAGTCGATCTCCCCACTCCGCCAAGCACTCCAAGCCAAAGCCCGCCAAAATTTGAGAGCCCGCCAAATCAAAGTCCGATCGATGTCCACCAGAAAGGGAAAAAAAGGACAATAGAAGAGATTAAGGTGGATCAGGATCTTTCCCCACTTAGCAAAAGAAAAAAAGTCCGTGAAGTGGCCACACGAATTATTAAAGATATTCGAGAGGTCTGCGAGAACAACGGAGAAACTCTGGGGACCGTGCTGGCAGAATGTTCGCTTATGACGGGGAATGTTGGTATCGATGTTCGCGAAACAGTGAAGTCAGTCGTTGACGCAATGGTAGCAGAAAAAGGTGCACGAAAAGCCTTCGAGAAGCTTGTATCCGAAGACTCCTGGAACGAAAGAGTGAAATGCATGAGGGTCCCTGACTGGATGTACCTCCTGTTCAAGCTTAAATCTAGAATTTCGGACTCTGGCTGGCAGGATCTAGCAAATCTCACGAAGCTTGCTAGAACTGGGGTAAGATATTTTGCTTTTTATGTAATATTTCATCTGACCCGATTAATTTTTGATAGGATACTAATAGTGTTCCCTAGCTATTGCAACCATGGGGGGAGGGGGGGGGGGGGAGTGGAATTATGACTCCATATTTTTGTTAGGGAATGAGGGTGGGGTAGGGGGTCATCCCCCATGACCTGAAGAAAATTTCTGGTTGACCTTTGTCTCTAGCACATCATTGTAAACAGTCAGGTGTTACATCAGGTGTAATTGATTTTTACAGAAAACAACAGATGAACCTATTCTGCTCATCAAAAATAACATTGCAGCATTGCGAAGGGCTCACTTTAGTGTCACAAGAACACTAATGAATATTACTGCTCTTCCTAAAGAAGTCCCTGGATTTGAAGTAAATCTTGAAAATGTTGCCGTTTGGGTCATCAGGGAGATGCGCCTACATGGGTCACTTCCTGACGACATCACTTTCAACCTGAAGATTGATGGGCGTCCTTTCCATGGTAAGTGTACATGACTACTGTGCACTTCCCCTTGTTTTATCTAATATCCTTCTTTCTTAATTTGGTACCTGCACAGTTCTGCGTCGAGTACTCCTAGGATAAGTGAAGCAATTTTATTTCTTGTTTATTCGTTTATATTTATATACATATAGATTTTTTTTGGTGCAAATTACAGGCAAAGATCAACTTGCATTTGGCATTGTACCACTTGATGCTCAGCACCGGTCCTCTCAGAGTGCCAAGTCAGTCTATCCTCTGGCTATAGCCAATTGTAAGGAAAACAGGTTGGTTGCATTTGTTTTTGTTTTTATCTTCTTTTGGTCAGAGATGTCATGACTGTGTTCTAGCATAGCTTGGTGTGGTTCCTGGGTCCCTGGGTGCGACTTAGTTTTGCCTTTAGGTGACTTTAGGCTGAGTACCCTGGATTTACTTTTTTTGGAGCTCCTGGGCTCCAACCATTTTTCTTAGAGAACAGCCTTGGATGTTACAGGGAATTTATTGTGAGGCTTTTGAAAGTTATACCCCTGTTTTTGTTATTTGGAATTATTGCATGCACATACATTGGTTACACTCAAATGTACACCGTAGCTGTCGTATTTTATTGCAAAATAATGTACTGATGTCTTGACCTGCATAGTGTGAAGCAAGGAAAAGAAATATGGTAAATTAAATATGATTCAACCTTTTACGTGCATGAAGTCATTACCTTAAAAAGCAATTTTGTTAATCATGCAAGTGATATTCAACCAAAATCTGCTTTTTCTGTTTTAAGAGATGACCTGAAGAGATTGCTTCATAACCTAAACAAACAGAAGGACAAACTGAAAAAGTTGGGGTTAACAGTTGATGGCAAACACTATCGTGTGCAGTTCAAAGGTATTGTTATAACATTAAATTCAGAGAAGGAGTTTTCTTTTTTCTTTTTATTTTTTTTTTGGTTCCTGATTTTTATTTTAGTACAAGTTTGAAAAAAAGTTACTTTGGTATCTTCTGCCAAAGAGAGATATTGGAATTTTGGCAGGACTGTACAATCTTAACACAAGATTCCATTGCAAGAATTTAACATTAACTTTTTGCTTGGTTTGCTTGTTTACTTACTCTTGATTACAAAGGTTTAGTGTTGCTCATGGCAAAAATTGAGGATGAAGATTTTCTGCTGGGAGGAAGGGGTCTGTCTGTCGAGTTTTGCATATTCTGTTTTGCACTTAGGGTAAGTTGTTTGACTATACGTACATACTTCTCATTATTAAAAAAATTATGTCATTCCTATAATATATACATTGCAGACCGATTTCTTTTTGCCCTTATTTGTGCTTGCACCATACCATAACAGAATTTTGATGGCTTTCTAAATGTCAAGATAGCTGCGGATCTTGCATGTGTGATTAAATTTCAGTCCATACAAGAATTTATGAACCAAAATTGACCCATCACAGAATGAGAATATTATGACATAGCCATTTTATTAACAGGGAATGATATTGTGCTATACAAAAGGGACTCCTTCAATTTCAGCAATGCAGAAAGTACCCCCAAATATTGAGTCTCATCTCTCTCTTTCTCTCTCTCTTGATCAACATTTAGGCTTGTGATTGTGATTTAGGAAGGCACGAAGTGTGTCTTGAACACTTTCTTCAAACAAAGGCAAACATTGGCGGGTATGTCTTTTCAGTGATATTACTATTTTTCTGATACTATTCTTTTGATATAAAATCAGGCATTTCATTGACACACTCAAATCTTACCCCTTTTACTTCCATATATGGTTGACAAAATATATTTTAAGACTTTTACTTAAATTTTCATATTAGCTACTGCTGGGAGTGATAGCATTAAACAGCTTTACAGTTTAGAGAAATGTTTATAAAGCATACTGTATTGTTTTCAATAATTAGTTTCAAAGGCTTGAGGGATGATTTGACATGCATCCTTGATGAAGAACTGTCGTCAATGAGTCTCTGTGCTTTGCACTGCGAAATGAGAAACACAGAGCAGTTGCTGAAGAGTGTTGGCTTGCTGGCCTATGAGATTGGATCACTTGAAGATTGCAATCAGAAACTCTCTGAATATGGTCCAGCTAATTTCAAGGCAGATCGTATCACAGTTAAGTTAAGGCCTGGACAGCAGGTAGCTGCGGAGCGAAATAACATTTCTTTTGCCTCATGTTCTGGTAAGTGTAACTTAATAGTAGACTCAAGCCTGCTATAGTCTTGACTGGAATGTGACATCAGGTATACTTGATACGGTTGCAAGTCACATACAAAAAAATGTTACTAAATGCACCTCATACAGTTCAGTGTAACATTCATAAAATCGTACTCTTTAATAATTTGATATCTCACTGGACTGGCGGGTGTCGCACCTCATACAGTTCAGTGTAACATTCATAAAATCGTACTCTTTAATAATTTGATATCTCACTGGACTGGCGGGTGTCGCACCTCATACAGTTTAGTGTAACATTCATAAAATTGTACTCTTTGATAATTTGATTTCTCTCTGGACTAGCGTGACTCACCTCATACAGTTCAGTGTAACATTCTTTAAATCATACTCTTTCATTGATAATTTAAATTGTCTCTGGACTGGCAGGTGACGCACCTCATACAGTTCAATTCATAAAATCGTACTCTTTAATATTTTGATATCTCACTGGACTGGCGGGTGTCACACCTCATACAGTTCAGTGTAACATTCATAAAATCGTACTCTTTAATATTTTGATATCTCACTGGACTGGCGGGTGTCGCACCTCATACAGTTTAGTGTAACATTCATGAAATCATACTCTTTAATAATTTCATTTCTCTCTGGACTGGCGGGTGTCACACCTCAGACAGTTTAGTGTAGCATTCATAAAATCATACTCTTTAATAATTTGATTTCTCACTGGACTGGCGGGTGTCGCACCTCATACAGTTCAGTGTAACATTCATAAAATCGTACTCTTTAATATTTTGATATCTCACTGGACTGGCGGGTGTCGCACCTCATACAGTTTAGTGTAGCGTTCATAAAATCGTACTCTTTAATAATTTGATTTCTCACTGGACTGGCGGGTGTCGCACCTCATACAGTTTAGTGTAACATTCATAAAATCTAACTCTTTAATATTTTGATATCTCACTGGACTGGCGGGTGTCGCACCTCATACAGTTTAGTGTAACATTCATAAAATCATACTCTTTAATAATTTGATTTCTCTCTGGACTGGCGGGTGGCGCACCTCATACAGTTCATTGTAACATTCATAATATCTTCTTTTTCATTCCTAGAGGTTTGCCAAAAAGATTGGGATTTAGGGAAGACATTGAATGCTGGTAACATTTTAAATTTAAGTGCCTTGACAAATCAGGGTAGTTAACCACATTGAAAGTTTGCATGGAATTGCTCAATGCTTAATGTATTCAGGCATGATAAAAAATTAATGGTGATGCCGGTCAGAACTGTATTCTTAAATTAGTGCACCTTTTTATTTTTACAGGAGGTACTGAGCGACAAATGTTGTCATCAATTGAAGACATTGTTGATAAGTCTCTGCCACTTTCCAAGTTAGAAACTCATTTCCAGGACCCTGAGGCAGCGAAATTGTGCATCCTGAACAAAATATCATTTTGTGAGGCCCGGCAAAAGGTTTGTCTCTCATTTTATCCCTACTTTTTCTTTTGTATTGTTCAAGCATGATACTTATAAGTAATATACTAAAAATGGCTTAGTCTAAAAATAAGTTCCACACATATTATTACTGAATAACTATATGTATGGCTGGAGACATTATACATAAGTAGACCAAGATACAGATGATGACATTTAAATTACAAACATTTTAATTATAAGTCAATGAAATCACTGTCACCATTTTGATTTTTAACAACCGTGGCTTTTTCCTATGTTAATGCATGATTAATTGCCATAATAATGCCGGTTACAAACTCAGACTACTATTTTGCAGTATTACACAGAATTGTTGGAGAGTGGGATTTTCATTCGTGATTTTGGCACACGTCTAGAGGAGATAAACCTCGAAAATTCAGGTACCATCAACATTAAGTTATTTCTAGTTTTCTATGGGTAATTTGTTGTGGTTAAATTACTGTTGTAACCATAAAATTTATTCAAACAGTCACACATGACCTTGATATTTGTATGTGCTAATAATTAATGCTAAAAGGACACTACAATACTGGGGATTAGTTCCTAAATAGTGCCTTAATTGTCTGGAATCCAAATGCCTATGGAGATAAAAAAAAACCTACCTTGCAATGAATTGATGTTTTTATTACATGCGGCATATCCACACAGATGCAGGTGTTGAGTTTGCCAGACTAATTAAATACTGGAAAGGAAAGCAGCAGGAAATGGAGAGCAACTTTCAGAGTTTATACAAGCCAGAAATTCCTACAGCCAAACAACGAAAAGCCAGAAAGAACAGCAAAAGAGTAGTGCACAGCAACAAAGAGCTCAGCAGTTATGCAGGCCAATTGACTAAGGAGTTCTTTGTAAAGGTTATACTTAATGATTGTATAAATTTCTATACTGCATTTCTTAGAAATTATAGGATTTTTTCTTCTGACAAATAATTATATTCATGTGTGTACTCAGTGGGTTGTGATACATCCCAAAAGGGGTTTGAGTTATAACAAATTACTGGTATGCGTTTACACATGTAACACATTTTTTAGTATTAAACATTATTCATGCCTTTTATTGAATTCAACACACAAGAAAACAATGTTGGACTAGTGATCTTCAGTCAGGGAGCTCGTGGTGTAGAAGAAACATGAAAAGACAAGGGAGGGAGCTATTTGTTTTTTTACTGGATTTCTAGTTTACAGGCTAATGTTTGATTTGGAACATCAGAATACCCTACAATTGTAGCTAAGCTTTAACTTCAAATGTGTGTTCTTGTTTGCAGGTGTGCTTGCAATGGAAGGAGATAGCATTCACCATGAGAGACAGTGAGTTCGAGGAGAGCGAAGAACACCTTATTGACCTTTTTGATATTAAGGTTTGTCCTCCTATTTTGTTCTATTTGAGTTGCCTCAGTTTTCTTTTGTATCAGAGCATAGTAGAGGGTACCTTAAAGTGTCAGTTATAATTTTTTAAGTCATGTTATTTGGTCTGGGATTGAGCCAGTGACCTCATGTTCTGTAATCTGGCACTGCTCTGACTGTCAGCTAACCCTGCACATACAAATCCTAGTAAGTGTCCATCTCAACACCTTTTGGTCATGCACTTTTGCAACCCATTGCCCTTCATTTCTTAGGTTAAATTTATTGCATTCTCTGTTATGTAAATGGAAACACAAGATAGTTTTTGTGTGATTTTATAGTGTTTTTTTTCTATTAATTTCTAGTGTAAAGAATGGGGCTTCCTCCTTTTGGAGATGTTTGGCTCTAGCCTAGGAACAGGAGATTATGGCCACCTTACAGTGGAGCATGTGCCAATGCTTTTTCGAATGCATCGCTCCCTGCGACATTTATCAAACCAGGGTTTTGAAGCTGCACACAAACTCCAAAGACAGCTTTACACAAGGGCAACATCTCATGATGCATCAGGCAACACCTCATCATGTACGTGTGATTCTATTCAACTTAGTTCATACACGTAAATGTCTATATATAAGAGCCCCCCCGCATGGATGTACCAGCTGCTTCCTTGTTTCTAAGCCCTCGCTATGAATATAGTCAGCCTAGTAGGCTTGGGAAATAACCTATTGCTGGGAAATATTTATAAGCTTCTTGCCATACATGAAAGACCTTTTTACCTCAGCTTCTTGACAACTCAACTTTAATTATTGCCTCATTACCACCCCATTCAAAAACTGGTTTGTTCTCAAAACACCTTGAATCTTTATTGCCAAAATCTGTCTCGAAAGTACTACAGTGACACCTGTATTTAATGTTGGAGCTTCTGAGGCTAGTTTCTGCTTAATTCAGGTTAATGCAATTCAGTTTAAGGTGGTACATGAGACTATCTCTGTGATAAAAAAAAATCATCTGCTGTTTATAACCACTTTGAGCTGGCACCTACATAGATATATCAGGGTCATTTATGTCACACATTATTTTTCTGGTTTGCAGTGGACCAAATCCTCGCACATCTATTCACAGAGATGCTACTGAACATGAGGCTTGCATTTAGAGAGGCTAAGCATTGCATAACAACAGGTAAAGCCGAAATCAGAATCAATGAAATTTAATGGCAGCGTTCTACAGATGAATGTTTAAGGTTCAATTTTATCCTTGGAGGAATGAGCTCTATTACATCCCTTTGCTTTTTGCATACATGATGGAGCATGCACTTGAGGTTTAAATTTTTGTTCAGTGTTTGAAATTTTCAAACCTTTACATTTATATTTTCTTGGTCTCAGATCCATAACCCTGAGAAAAAACAAAACTTGATCAGAAAGAACAAAGAGAAAAGAAACATTACAAGCACAACGCCTTAGATAATGAATGTAAACAAGGGAAATAGAAATTATATCAAATTATTATTGAATTTCATCATACTGGTATGCATACCATGTCCACCCATACGGTTAACAGAATCAGTCACTTCATCGCTTTTTTAGAGGTACTATGAAAATATAATTTATTATATTATTATATGTATTCAGGGGAGCTATTCTACTACCGAGGGTGTGGCTGGAAAGCAAAACGAATGGACTGGAATGAAGAGGACCAACAGTGGATTCATAGAATGGATGAGCTCTTCACTAATCTGTTTGGCCCAGATTACTGTGAGTACGAGTACACAAAAACAAAGCACTGTGTTGTTGTACCTGGGCAGTTTCCACTGATCCAATATCAACATGAGGAGTGGGAACAAACCATCAAGAAAGGCATTCCATCGCCAGTCCCACAGCAGCATAGGAAAAAAGCAACTAAGGTGAAACTGGCAACAGCACCAAAAACAGCAGCAACACCACAGCAACGTGACAGCAGCAGTACGGCTACACTGTCCTCCGTCACAGCTGCAGCGACAACAGCACCCACAGCCTTCAACAGAACGGTCGATCAGCAAGGAAGATCAGCAAACCAGGGCGACCCCATCAGAACAAGTGAACCTGACAGTGCAGCACCTAGCCAAAACGTGTTGAGGCTAGACAGAGTTAACCTTCTTACTCGTGGAGAAATAGCAGCTTTGGCACTCCCCAGAGTGGCTTCTATTTCTAATGATGATATCATGCTCGCTCAGAGCCAAACTGAAGTGAAAAACCCACTGTCTGTTAATCTACGTCCATCTGAAAGTGCCGTAGAGCATGCCTTGATGTTATTGAAAGAAGATTCCAAAAGCAAGAACATGGGACCCATTGATGTTGACAGTGATGTCGATGATTGTGATGACAAAGCTACAGTAACGTTAGGTCATATTGGAACTTTCTCAAAGGAGTCAGTTGACACATTTCAAACAATGTGCACACTTGCTTCAGTGACTGCCCGAGTCCGCGAAGAACAACGATGGTTCTCAAAACATGACAGAAGTCTACCAGGCCATCTCAGTGAAGTTAGAGATGTGTTGCTGAATTCAAGACCGAAAGAAGAGGTTATCAGACAAGGCACTTGTATCATTGATGCTACTGACTTCAGTACACTAGCATGTGAACGGTATGTCAATGGCTTCGCAATAGATGCAATATGTTCAAAATTTCTTGAGGACAGCAAGCCTGTTGAAATTGTCTTTCTACCATCATTTAGTCAAGCATGGGCAATGCAAGGAGGAAGATACTTCAGCCAAATGGTGAGACCATTCTTTGGCCACTGTGCTGTGAACAAGGCAAAATACATTTTGTCACCACTTCATTTTGATACACCACAACACTGGGGAGTGTTGTGTTTCAAAACAGCAACCCAAACTGTGTATTTCGATGATGGACTTAAGCTGTCTCCTCCCAGAGACACAATCATTCTCATCAAGAACATGCTAAGTGGCTTTAAGTGGTTGTCAAACCATGAGAAGACGGTAACTTCGGACGTCTTTCAAGAACAAGAATGGAACCGGCCAAACCTTGCTCTGCCTTTGCCGCGCATTAACATGCCGAGACAAACTACAACTGGAGAGGGTGCTGCGAGCTGTGGGATAGGTGTGATTCTTTCCGTCCGAGATATAATCAAGAATCAAACCTGTCCTGCCCCATTTCAGTGGGCTTTTGAGGACATGTCTAGATTAAGACAGGAATTGATGACCCTTGTTCTTCAGTGGAAAAAGTAGAGGTCAGTTTAATTCAAACTATAGCATATATTGTGAGTATTACACATCATTTATGTCATTAAACTAAAAGTGCTATCACATTATATAAAAGGGAGAGCGACTGATATAAAAGGGGACACTTGGTTATCTCATTCAGTCATCAAAATTAATATTCACTTCCATGCAAACAAGGACTTAAAGTTCAAATATTGCCTTTCAATGACTCAGTCATACAGATGGCGGTACAACCCTGTGGAAATTTAAATCCCTAGGTACATGTGTATTCCTGTACGTATAAACAACTTAACTACTAAATGCTAAACATATGTGTACTAACGGACACTGTCACGTAATTTGCAACAAATACTGATGAATTTGCAAGAAGCAATGAAAACAGTTGTCATTACTCAAGAATTTGAAAGCTAATTAAGACTTCTAGCTTCCACACTCTTAGCACTCTTGGCTGCTATATTATCTACGTCCATTTTGTTTCAGATGAAACACATGAAACGCTTAATTAAAACAAAAAATCCAACCGAAAAAAATGAACACGATTTCCATAGTTATAACCTCATACTAATACTTAGCGCTTTGTTTAACCAAAGTCTACGTTTTTTGGGTCTATTTTGTGTCGATCCAGACCCGATGATGACCACGATGATAGTGGTAGTTCACACACACGCAATTTATTAACACTAAATGTTTTTCAAACTATCCGCTTTGAAGGATTCATTGCTTTCGGAACCAGTTACGATGCGAACTTAGCACTGAAAACGAAATTATGACAAGAATGCTAGTTGCAGTGCCCTTCTCTAGTTGTTTCGTTGCACTTAGTGGTCCAGATGCATGTTGATGTCAGGCGTGCTAATTTCACCACCAAGACTCGTTTGTGGACAAAATTCTTTGCATTTTCGTTCTTTGTGCGTGAGAATACTTTTCAAATAAACCGCATAAGGTATTCACTGTTGTGAAGATTTTTAAGTTTACAATTCCAAATCGAGGCTTGGTGCTGAAATTTGCCGGTCTGACGTGCACACGGATAAGGGCTATTACATAATAAGCCATAGCAAAATGATGTGATCACTTTCACTCCTAGATACAAATTTACAGAAAAGATGTGTAATCTTTCCACATTTATCTTTTGGGTATGAATGACAAATCCTGCAGCGTAACCATTTTGATAATCTTGCGTGGTACCATTTGTTTAGACCCCAAAACTGAGTTTTAAGAGTTTTGAGTTTTAAGTTTTATTTACCATTTGTTTGGGAGTAGAAAGGTTACTTAATGTTTAAAAATCACATTTATGGATATACATGCGGATAATCATTTGGCCGTGCTCTGTCACAGTATATAAATTTGGCCACCATATAATTTCCACCTCCCTAGTGGCACGTCCCTCTCCAAGCCCTACTTGTAATGAGGACTTCGAAGACGGCCTTCTTCTTTTGTTTCCTGCAGGTGTATACACCCGTGCCTTTGCTCGTGCAATTTCGTCTTCTGCAGAAAGATTCCCTTCATGGCCAGCATTGCTAATCTCATTTCCCTCGAAAAGGAGTTCTCGGTGCGGGCTCACAATTGGCTGCTCCTCCAAGGCACTAAGTAGTTGATCCAGGTGGAAGAGCTTGTAGGACACTTTTAGGGTGGCACTCTGGTAACATGGTTGAGCTCTATGGCGCACTTGTCTGACGGCGTTTACCTGGACTCCAAGTTTCGCAATGAAGTATCCGAAGAACTCTTTTGGAACCTGATGGGAATCTATTTTCACCCATCTCCCTAGAATGTATACGTATAGCTTGGAGTTAATTTTTTTTTTTATTTAAAGAGTCGTTTGCAGTTGAACTTGACTAGAAAATTATCACTGGTATTTTTTCTCGTACGACGAAGAATTCTTCATTTATAGCTATAGGCTGTTGTTCGACGGCATTGTTGTAGAATTTTAATACGAAGTCATGTATGTAATAGTTATGCGGAAAAGTAGATCAAACGATTAAAGGGTCCTAGTCAGCCACACCTTTGTTTTTGTTTACATGCGAGAATTTGGCTATTATATTTTATTTCGAGCCTGTCAAAAGTAAGAAAAATCACTCTGAAACTACTCAAGATAAATAAACATACCTTCAGGAACACAGCTTACAGTAAAAAAAAATGAGAATTTGCTTCCCCATGCTATATCAATAATTTTGATGCCATCGAAAATGGCGGAGGCTGACTAGGGTCCTTTAAATAAAGCTTGACGTGCCCTAGCCCCAGAGATCCGTTCTTAGTAAAAGATCATATATGAAAAAGTGCATCCACGGTTTAAGGTATCTGTTTATACATGACTATTATTAAAAATAATAAAAAACGTCCAATACAATAACAGGCAATTTTCGTAGGTAAATTAAAATGACAATTTTTTACTGAATGTGCGTACTTCTTTAAGTGTCAGTAAAAGAATTGTGAGTAGATTTAACAAACCATGACGAAATGAAATGTCCCAAGGAGGCGTAAAATCGTTAGCCTGCGTTGCAGCCGGACGTGTCACAAAATCCCCGGTATAGTACCGACGGTTTTGTCTGTCTGCGACGCAGGCTAAAAATAATAAGCCAAGGCTAAATTTATCATCGAGTAAAATAAGTACGCCGGTATATATAAATGCAATGCAATGTGCCAAACGAAATACAAATAACAATTTCAAAAATCAAACACTGTTTTTGGCTTTTGCCTTGATTTTCTCTAACAGTTCAGTAACATGAGAAACTGAGAAGCAATTCATTTTGGGTATACCACGTGTAGTACTAGGACGGTTTGTTGTGTGCTTTATTATACCGTACAGAATACATGGCATTGCAAAATTAAATGTTGAAATCGTTACCTGGTAATCGAGGATGAAATGTGCTGTTGATCCTTTCAGTAATGCCAGCCAACCAAGTTAAATAGCCGGCTTTGTCGGTGATTACAGAACTTGCGTGCGGAAATTGTACTGCCTTGCCGTCATCATCTTTAAAGCAGGGTATCAGCGAATCTTCATCAGTGCCCTCATGGCGTTCGCGAACATGTTTTTTAAGCGAATACAATGTCTTAAATTTTTTTTTGCAACACGGACAGTCTGTTGTAAAGCTGGTCATTTTGAATCAACTCAGAGAAAGGAATGAGACGCGGGATAATAAACATTTGCCATCTGTGCAAATGCTCTGCGGGTGTTTGGATATGTTCTAATCAAACTATGACGGAAAGCAGACTTCATTTTTTATTCAGCTAGTAGGCAACACTTTTGCTTAAGTTGGGTTCGCAAATTTGAACGCTCAGTATCGTCCCACAAATACTCACGTGTTTTTCTGCAGTTTTCATGTTGAATGGTTGTAATCTAACATTAGACCATAAATATCATATCCTAGCGCTGTCACTGACATTAAACACGAGCATCTCGATGAGACCTTTGCACAAATCCACACAATAATCATTTGTCTTACACCACCGCTGAGTTACTAGTTAATTGCTTATCACATTTTGTTGTTGACGTGCTACTGACGATTAACATTCACTTCAACACAAGGCAGAGGAAAGTCCGACTGCGTCTTCTATCAACGCCCACTATTGTATTTTGCTGGATGAGATCAAAGGTCGGTCATTTCAGATGACCGAAGTTTCCGTATCTAAGGCCTGAGGCTTCTCATGCATATTGGACCTCACAACTCTTTTCATTATATCCACAGGGTCTTAACAAAAGGCGTGAATTCAAATCCAGAAATCGTATCTGCTACAACAGTTGACTTTGTCTCTATTGTAGTGTAAAATCTTTTCAGCCCAAATTTGTAATCATCGGAATTTTTTTGCTGTCTGTAGGACCTCGTTAGCTCCCATATGGCTTTGAATGTTTCTAGTTCGTAATCTTGTCCTTTTGTTTTGTTAGCCTTCACTTAGTCGTTGTTGTTTTTGTTCAAAAACTCTATTGGGGGATTTTGTTATGTTTGCGTTTGGTTTTTCATTCAGGGGCTTTCGATTGGGAATCTATTACATTGTTTAGGGGCTCTCTCTGAGGACCTTGTTATGACATTGACCCGCACATTCATTCAGAGGCCCTCAATGGGGAGTTTGTTACGTAATAACACGATTTATCTGATTAGTCTGTTTGTTCCTTTTTATCAATTGTTTTTTGTTTTGCCTAGCTTGTAATTAAGACCTTTTCTTTTGTTACGTAACCTTAATTTCCATTTTCTGTGTACTATATAAAAGCCCGCAACTCTGCCACTCACAACCATTGTAAATAGCTTTTTTAATTTTTAACTTTTAAACTATCCTGAAGAAGGCCGAAGGCCGAAACGTCGATTAAACGCTGGAACTGTCAACAGTTTGTCTCTTCGTCGTTTTATTATACCAATCTATATATATATATATATATATATAAATATATATATATATATATATATATATATATATATATATATATATATATATATATATATATATATATATATATATATAATCTTAGTTGATTTGCAGAACTGTTACTAGAGTGCTCAATAGATATACTAGAGCAAAATATTTGAAGACAGTTTGATTAACCTTGGATTTGACTTGGCATATTTATTAAATATGCCAATTCAAATCCAAGGTTGATTAAACTGTCTGCAAATATATATATATATATATTTGAAGACACATATATATATATATATATATATATATATATATATATATATATATATATATATATATATATATATATATATACACGCATTGTACTACGTCACACAACTAACCAATTAAGAATCTGTAACAACTGTATGTTAAGGCCCCTGAGGAAGGCAAATGCCGAAACGCGTCGGGTCTTGAATAAAGCATTGAGGAAAGGAAGCCCATTCTCCATTGTTCGAGTTATATATATATATATATATATATATATATATATATATATATATATATATATATATATATATATATATATATATATATATATATATATATATATATATATATATATATATATATATATATAACTACCAGATGTAAAAATGAAGACTTCCTCTGCTATAGAAGGGCTCGATGGTAAGACCAGAGCGGTGTATAAAGATGAATTACTGGAGTCGGACTAGTTCAAAAACATTTAATTGCTACTCCGAGTTTCATGCCTCTTACGAGACAATCATCAGGCAACTGCCAAAAAGAAAGAATACATGGTGTATAATAGTGAATTTGAAAAAAACGGTAACAATACACAATTGGCTGAGGTGTATAGCAACGGTAAAACAATTTACAGTAAACTGTAAAGATAAATCAAATAATGACGCTATTTTGAAAAAAGCGGTGGTCTTAAAAAACGGTAACAGCAACGGTTAAACAATCTTCGGTAAGCTCCTAAAAATATACTGCTAAAAATAAATCTTAAAAGCTTACTAGCATGACATATCAAGATGTGACTGGACGTCGAAAATGCTAGCTGTCAGGTAAATCTATTTCAGGTAAAAGCGGTACTTAACAAGAATTTCTTAGAATGTCTGCAGGTCGATGTCATTTCGTTTCTACGATTAAGTGTCGACATTTCCGGTTGACAAATTATAAAATATTTCTCCCATAAGCAGAGATTGCATTTTGCTTATTATTTTCTCAATCAACAAGAAACATCAACGAAGGAGACATACGGATTCAAATCAAAACACTCTCCGCCTAAAATTAACGAGCTTATACCCTTCGAAGAAGGCATGGTGGACCTCATCCAGAACATTAAATTCAAGGATAACATGAAATCCAACTTCCAACGAAAATTAGATGCCGACATTAAGAACAAAATCAAGAAACCAAACAGCCTTCTAATCCCTGCCGACAAAACGACAAATGATTACAAAATGGATACAACCGCCTATAGCAAGTTAATCAAGAGAATGTAACAAAAAGCTACAAGAAATCAAGTGGCAAAGTTGTAGAAAAGTTAAATGCACATTCTGCAAAAATAGCTGAAAATCTGAAACTGGACGACCGCATTGAAAAACTAGCCGAAAAGGAAGCATTTCTCCCTTTAAAAGATCACAAACCTGCATTCCATGACCACCCGACCTGCCGATTAATCAATCCATCCAAGTCTGAAATTGGCGTGATTAGTAAACATATCCTTGATGATATCAACACGACCATAATTAATAAAACGAAGATCAACCAATGGAAAAACACATCCAGTGTTCTTAAATGGTTCAACAGCCTGCAACACAAAGAATCACTTTCTTTCATATGTTTTGATGTGTGCGATTTTTACCCGTCAATAACCGAGAGACTACTACAGTACAGGTCAAAGGAATTGCAGCACCTACACGCGCGTAAAATGCGTGTAGTCTGCGTGTAGTATTCGTGGACAGTGCGTGGGCAGTGCGTGGACAGTGCGTGGGCAGTGCGTGTAATTAACTGCGTGTAAAATTTACTCTTCAGGTAGTTACACGCATTTGCGTGTAATTTCACCGGTATGCGTGTATTTAAACTGGAAGAGGAAGCCTTTGTTATTCATACACGCATTTGCGAGTATGAATTAATAACGAGCTCATGTATAAATAACAAACGAGCACCTAAGAAAGAAATCTTCTTTCATAATCTGTAACAGCCCGCACTTCTGCTTAACGTCGAAACTTAATTCTTAGAGATCTCTGAATTTCGTTTACATTTACGTTAAAACACGAACGACGTATGTCGCAACGTAAATGCGCACAAAATGCCATTTCACTCCTGTTCCTTCGAACAACAATGAAATAGATACTCGCGTACTCTCTCTTAATTTGCTAATTGCCATCACTTCTGTTTAAATAGCGAAGAATGGAAACTTTTATAGCAAAATCTAAGCTGATGTTTAAAATTAACTGAAAATCTCAAGCGAAATAATGTTTTTTTGCTGTTATTTCGTGTACATCAAGCCTCAGTTCGTTAATCGCTGGCGCCCTTGTGGTTCCTCGCGAAAAGGTAAAAACACGACTAAAAAAGCTCTTGAATACCGGTAAACTCGTAACGCTTTGGAGTACGAAATATTTTAATGAATCTTCGGACTGTTTTAAAGTACACTGATTGCTGTAATTTAGAATTAAAAAGCGACATAATTGTTCATGTTATCTCATAACACGCCAGTCACTCGCTGGCGCCGCTTGTTGTTGAAACTCGAACGGAAAAAATATTTTACTATGAAGCGGTAAACCAGTTTAATGAAACTGCTCGATTCTATCGGGAACGTTTTACGACCAAGAGCAAGAAGGCGAAAGATTCAACTATATCACAGTGCAGTCCACTACGATAAATGTTACACAAGGTAAATGCTTTGTTTTCATTACACGCACTTTAAATTTTCTGTTCTCACTACACGCACTTAATGAGTTCCAGTTGAACGACTGCGTGTAAAATTACACGCAATATCACGTCTAATGAGTCAAAATACACGCGTGTAAATACACGTATTTTCTTGTCTTTGCGTGTAAGGTGCGTGGACAATGCGTGGACACTGCGTGGGCACTGCGTGGGCACTGCGTGTAATGTGCGTGTACTACACGCGCTTTACTCGCGTGTTATGCTGCAATCCCTTTGACCGGTACTGTACGCAAAGCGCTGGATTTTGCCAACAGTTACCGACCCATAAGCGAACATGAACGTGACATAATAATCCACGCTAAAAGGTCACTGCTGTTCAGCGAAAACGTCCCATGGGAGAAGAAGACCTCCAACGACCGATTCGATGTTACCATGGGATCGTTTGATGGCGCCGAAACATGTGAGCTAGTTGGTTCTTACATCTTATCACGCCTCACTGAGAAGTACGGAAACAACATCGGTCTTTACCGCGATGACGGACTGTCGGTCTTTAATAAAACGCCTCAAGAGACCGAAAAAATTAAGAAAGATATCTGTAAAACTTTCCGTGATAATGATCTGAAGATCACAGTGGAAGCTAACCTAACCAAAGTCAATTTTTTAGATGTTACCCTCGACCTAAAAAGCGGAAAGCACTCACCGTACACAAAAGAAGGAAACACCCCGCTCTACGTACATAAGCAATCTAACCACCCACCTTCTATTCTAAGAAACATTCCCGAATCCATCAACAGGCGTCTTTCTGAAATTTCATCTGACAAAGATTGCTTCGACAAAGCCAAAGGTCCGTACCAAGATGCAATTAATAAAAGTGGCTACAAGTACAACCTGTCCTTTAAAACACCAACCCCTGATACGTCACGAAAGAGCAAGAACCGCCAAAGAAACATCCTGTGGTTTAATCCGCCATACAGCCAAAATGTTGAAACAAAAGTCGGCAAATCCTTCCTCCAGCTAATTGATCAGCATTTCCCTAAATCCAACCCACTGCACAAAATCTTTAACCGGAACACTTTAAAGCTAAGCTACAGCTGTATGAGCAACGTAAAAAGCATTATCTCCAGCCACAACAAAGCCCAAATTAACGAACCACCAAAGCAATCAGAAGAAACCAATAACAGCTGTAATTGCCGCAACAAGAATACCTGTCCACTTGAGGGAAATTGCAACATCCGGAACATCGTATACCAAGCAGAGGTCACGACTCCACAAACAAAAGAAACATACATTGGACTGTGTGACACAACATTCAAGGAACGCTACAGAAATCATGTATGTTCTTTCAGGAACGAGCGCTACAAAAATGTAACTGAACTTAGCAAGCACATATGGAGTCTGAAAGAACGTAAAATCAATTATCAAATTAAGTGGAGAAAAGTAAAACAAGCTAAGTCGTATTCAAACGTAAACAAAAAATGCAATCTCTGCCTATGGGAGAAATATTTTATAATTTGTCAACCGGAAATGTCGACACTTAATCGTAGAAACGAAATGACATCGACCTGCAGACATTCTAAGAAATTCTTGTTAAGTACCGCTTTTACCTGAAATAGATTTACCTGACAGCTAGCATTTTCGACGTCCAGTCACATCTTGATATGTCATGCTAGTAAGCTTTTAAGATTTATTTTTAGCAGTATATTTTTAGGAGCTTACCGAAGATTGTTTAACCGTTGCTGTTACCGTTTTTTAAGACCACCGCTTTTTTCAAAATAGCGTCATTATTTGATTTATCTTTACAGTTTACTGTAAATTATTTTACCGTTGCTATACACCTCAGCCAATTGTGTATTGTTACCGTTTTTTCAAATTCACTATTATACACCATGTATTCTTTCTTTTTGGCAGTTGCCTGATGATTGTCTCGTAAGAGGCATGAAACTCGGAGTAGCAATTAAATGTTTTTGAACTAGTCCGACTCCAGTAACTCATCTTTATATATATATATATATATATGTCTGGATTTATGAAAACAAGGCTAAAGCCGGGATGGATATCAGGCACTATGTGAGGGTTTTTTTTCTCGCCAGAAACTATCTCCAAAGTGGACGATATAAAAATTAAAAGGAAAGTCCAGTCCTTTTTTCCTTCTTTTACCCGTTTAACTTCCTTTCATTGCTGTCCTGTCTCTATTCTTCTCCCGTTTACATGGCTAGAAAGCGGCATTAAAGTTTAGTGAAATCGAGGTGAAACTCATATCAGGCACTATGTGAGGGTTTTTTTTCTCGCCAGAAACTATCTCCAAAGTGGACGATATAAAAATTAAAAGGAAAGTCCAGTCCTTTTTTCCTTCTTTTACCCGTTTAACTTCCTTTCATTGCTGTCCTGTCTCTATTCTTCTCCCGTTTACATGGCTAGAAAGCGGCCTTAAAGTTTAGTGAAATCGAGGTGAAACTGATATCAGGCACTATGTGAGGGTTTTTTTTCTCGCCAGAAACTATCTCCAAAGTGGACGATATAAAAATTAAAAGGAAAGTCAGTCTTTTTTTCCTTCTTTTACCCGTTTATCTTCCTTTCATTGCTGTCCTGTCTCTCTTCTTCTCCCGTTTACATGGCTTGAAAGCGGCCTTAAAGTTTGGTGAAATCGAGGTGAAACTCATATCAGGCACTATGTGAGGGTTTTTTTTTCTCGCCAGAAACTATCTCCAAAGTGGACGATATAAAAATTAAAAGGAAAGTCAGTCCTTTTTTCCTTCTTTTACCCGTTTATCTTTCTTTCATTGCCGTCCTGGCTCTATTGTTTGCCCGTTTTAATGGCTTGAAAGAGGCCTTAGAGTTTAGAAAAATCCAGGTGACATAAGGGTTTAGGGGTTGGGCTCTTTAGCACCGTTTTCATAAATCCAGACATATATTGGCACAGAATATCGAAAAGTGGTCTGGAAAAAGGCCTAGTGTGGTTACAGATGCCTAAGAGAGATTAATGGTAATTCAAAACGATCACATGTCGCCCTTTCCGGGTCATGGAGTCACGTTCCTTTGAAATATATGTCTGGATTTATGAAAACAAGGCTAAAGCCGGGATGGATATCAGGCACTATGTGAGGGTTTTTTTTCTCGCCAGAAACTATCTCCAAAGTGGACGATATAAAAATTAAAAGGAAAGTCAGTCTTTTTTTTCCTTCTTTTACCCGTTTATCTTCCTTTCATTGCTGTCCTGTCTCTCTTCTTCTCCCGTTTACATGGCTTGAAAGCGGCCTTAAAGTTTGGTGAAATCGAGGTGAAACTCATATCAGGCACTATGTGAGGGTTTTTTTTCTCGCCAGAAACTATCTCCAAAGTGGACGATATAAAAATTAAAAGGAAAGTCAGTCCTTTTTTCCTTCTTTTACCCGTTTATCTTTCTTTCATTGCCGTCCTGGCTCTATTGTTTGCCCGTTTTAATGGCTTGAAAGAGGCCTTAGAGTTTAGAAAAATCCAGGTGACATAAGGGTTTAGGGGTTGGGCTCTTTAGCACCGTTTTCATAAATCCAGACACACATATATATATATATATATATATATATATATATATATATATATATATATATATATATATATATATATATATATATATATATATATATATATATATGTATGTATGTATGTTTGTATGTATGTATGTATGTATATATATATTTTTTTTTTGAATGAAGAAGCTGGAAATCCCACGATGTAGTCACAAGTTAGTAGGATCCAAAGGATACACAACGCTTTGCTATATTAATTAAGTAGTTTGAATGAAGAAATAGCGACAGCGAACTACTAACTATATATATATATATATATATATATATATATATATATATATATATATATATATATATATATATATATATATATATATATATATATATATATATATATATATATATATCAGAGGAATGATGAAAATTGAGTAGCCAACGATGATGTCGCTTGTGAGGAGGATCCAAAACAGGATACAAAACGTTTGGACTCAAATGAATGAATAAATAGTATGAAGAAATTGAGTCTCTAACGAACTTCTCACAGGTCCGCTTTAATGAAGTGCAAACGTTTCGCACTTCGGGCTTCTTCAGTGCACGTTTAAAAACTTAAAAATTTAAAAACTACCTGGTACAAGCTGAGATAGACTCTACGTTATTTATACAAAATTATAAGATAACAAGTGTAAGAAATCATGGTAACGTATTACGTAATATGTACAAATAAAATATAAAGAAGCTCATTAAGAAAACAATACTTGAAATAAAATAAAGAGAAGCAAAAAATAACTCCATTCCGAGATAAGCGCTTGTTGCCCGACATCGAGATTAAGAATACAAAAAAAGCTTAAGCAAATCACGCTAACATTTGACCTTATAGAAAGCGCAAACAAAATCCCACGAAAAAGCCTCTGAAATCATGCCAGTGTGAAGACAACAATATCCACGCCCGGGGCCTCTAAACAATTGGATAATTGTAATAAAATCCCCGAACAAAGCCCTTGAGAATCCACACATTTGCAAGATTAACAGAATCAAGAACAAGGGCCTTTGAGCGCTAGTAAAGAGAAGGCCATCTGGTCACACAATTTCTCCGACAAATGTGTTAAAAATGCGAGCAGTTAATTAAACCTTATTCTATTTTTTGAATTAAACTCGGATCGTTTGTTCAAGCCGTAAAGTTGGAGGGTGCATAATTGCGAGCACCAGAAGGCCTCTCTTGTGAGTAAAACCTTATCGATATTATCAACAGTGTCATTAACAATTTTCTCAATAACAATGAATTCAAAGTCAGACATGTGGTGTTATTTTTTGTTAAAATGAACGGCCAATTCACACGTGGCCTTATTGGTCAACATGGCTGATTTATGATTTCGAAATCTGACCTTGAATTCATTCGATGTTGAACCTACGTATTGAGCCTTGCATGTTTTACAGGTGACTAGATAGATGACATTCTTCGACTTACAATTTAATTCTCATCTAATAGAATAAAAACGACCAGTGCTGGCGCTGTAAAAGATCTTATTTTCTACAAGATAATTCCTACATAGATCGCATTTGTTCTTACATTTAAAACATCCTGTGGGAGTGTTGTTATTGTTGTAATTAGATCTTACAGGCCCTGCTAGGATCTCTTTTATGTTTTTGGGCCTTCGGTAAGAGGGAATAATTGACCCTTTTGGGAAAATCTGGGAAAGCACTGGCGATTCATAAATAAGATGACTAAACGATTTGATGATTTTACTGATGTTTGGTAAACAGAATATTCAGATAAAATGCTCAGTCAGCTTGAAAACCCACTTCATTATAAGACATTATTATTCAATGAATGGTAACCACCCGCCCGAAATACTGAAACGTATCCCAGAAAGCATAAACCAAAGGCTGTCAGACATACCATCCGATGAGAGGGAATTCAACAATGCAGCTCCACCATACCAAGTGGCCCTGAAAAAAAGTGGCTATGAGTACAAGCTACACTTCGCCCCGAAAGATCGAAGAAATAAAAGACGGCGAAAACGAACTAGAAACATCACCTGGTTCAACCCTCCATTTGACGCCAAAGTAAAAACCAACCTAGGAATAGAGTTTCTGAAAATCGTGAGGGAATGTTTCCCTAGGCGCCACACCCTGCACGCCATATTCAATCGCAACACCCTTAAGCTGTCATACAGCTGCATGCCCAACGTGAAATCAATTATTAGCGCGCACAACAAGAATCTGATAAAGCCAAACACAGAAGACCCCAGCCAAAACCTGTGCAATTGTGGAAAAAAGGCAGAGTGCCCTTTAGATACTCAGTGCCTAGCCAAGGGTATCGTTTACCAAGCAACCGTCACATCGGGCAACAACGAAAGCGTACAAACATCCGTAGGGCTCACTGACACCACTTTCAAGGCCAGACTCGCAAATCATTTATCAAGGAAAACCAACGGAATCAAACCGAGCTGAGTAAACACATATGGCATTTAAAGGAAGAAGGAGCTAACTATCAAGTAACATGGAAGATCCTGGGAAAGGCGAGAGCGTATACGAACGTAACAAAAACATGCAATCTGTGTAACTTAGAAAAGTTCTTTATTATCTGTCACAGCGATCTTGCACCCCTGAACAAAAGATCAGAATTGATTAGCACATGTAGGCACGCAAGAAAATTTCTTATAAAGAACGGATAGTGTGATAACAAGCATTTAAGTTACGCTACGCACGAACGATCTTGTAAATGCTTATGATAGCGATCTTGTGAATGCTTGTGATAGCGTGTTTGTGGACACTTACACTAATGACCTCGTGAATTTTTGTACGCACGCATGTGAAAGATGACCATTTATAAATACTGCAGGCAACTCACAGTTTAATTAAAATGCCCTGAAGAGTGGAAGCCTAAAGCCTCCACGAAACAGGCCTGTAGGCAAATGTCAAACGACTAGTCCCATTCATTGAATTATTGTAACGCTCCCCCACTTGTGGGTGTAGAGCACTCTTCATAGGATAAACTTGGACATCATAAGGTATATATATAAGAGAATAATTGGACACGGTTACACTTTTGACTTCGGTTTAATGCATTAAATGCATTAATGCATTAAACCGAAGTCAAAAGTATAACCGTGTCCAATTATTCTCTTTTATTTGCTCTGCCGACGGTATTGAGCACTCTTGACACACAACGCAAGATTTCTACTGGATATATATATATATATATATATATATATATATATATATATATATATATATATATATATATATATATATATATATATATATGTATATATATATATATATATATATACTGAAAAGGATTGGTCAATTAGACGAAGGAACTGTCTTCCGATGTTGCTTTTCACGTTTTTATTAAGCGGCGGGTTAAACCCGATGACTTTCCGAGACCGGTTACGTTTTGGTGAAGAAGTTTGGGGAGGTTTAAACTCAAGTTTAAATGAGTATCCGCTTTTTTCTAAGGCTTCTTTGATACGGCTTTGATGCTTCGTCGAACACGCTAGCTTCAGATGAAATCTCCGAGAGTCTTCTGTTAACTGACTCTGGAATGTTTTTAATAATGTTGGGCGGATGGTTTAATTTGCTGTGCACGTAAAGCGGAGTATTCGTTGGTTTAGCGTACGGTTTAAACTTCTCATTGTTCAGGTCCAAAGTTACGTCGAGAAAGTTAACGACCTTCTTGTTCGCTTCAATGGTGATTTTAAGGTTGTTAGTCTTGAACACATTGCAGATCTGTTTTTTAATTCTTTCTGTCTCCCTTGGTGTCTGCGTAGTTGCGGCTAGTCCGTCATCTCTAAAGAGGCAAATTTCAATGTTGGGTATTTGTTGTAGCTGTGCTAGAAGGTAGCAGCCGACTAGTTCACAAGTCTCTGCCCCATCATAGCTTCCCATTGTAACATCGAAAAGTGTGTTTGAGTTTTTCTTCTCCCATGGTTGTCCGTTGTTGAATAAGAGAGAGTGCTTAGTATTGACAATTGTTCGGCGGTCATCTTCAGAAATGGTCACGTGTTCAGATGCGAAATCGAGGGCGCGGTTAAGGAGTGCTTCAGATATCGAAGGGTAGAATTCAACGACGTCAAAGCAAATAAATGCTGATTCACGTTTGTTTGGCAGTCGTTTGTACCATTGAAGGATAATTATCGATAATTTAAAGAATTTCTGAACTATAATAATTACAATAATGAGGAAATACCAAACTATAAACATGCAATAAAGGATGCTATACTGATGTGAAACAACCCTATGCTATATTGTCGTATCAAAATGAAATTTCACCACGCTGGCAAATGTCTCACAATCTGGACGCGACATGAACTTGATACGCACTAGTGCTTTGCGCCTGATTAAAGCTGCAGGATGGGTGTGAAGTATTTGTGTGATAAGCTAAAGTGTTGTCGAGTGTATATATTTGCGAGTTTTTTTGTTTTGGGGCTCAAGCTCAGGAGCACGTATTAGTGTAATGATGAATGTTTTCAGTATCGTAAGATGAAATGAATGAATGTGGTTCCGTGTTGCATTTTTTACTTGGCTAGTAAACATAGCTGATGTTGAGCAGTTAGTCGAGTGGAGTGTGGCTGGGGTTATGGCTGCACCCATGAAGTTAGTGTGGGTGGAGTGGGGGGGCATTGTGGTGGTTGGTAGAGAGGGGTTAAGGTAAAGAACACTTTAGGGCAGACCGGCCATTTATGCAGTGCTAGGCCTCGTGAAGAGTTGATTTGTCACACATCCAAAATTTGATAGAAAAAAATGTCGAGGCAGATATTAATAGGATTATTAAGACTTGGGTAAATTGGGAAAAAAATATTTTTTGGGCTGGAAATCTAAGAAATAGTTTATCGACAAAGGTCAGAAACGCCTAGTCTAGCCCCTAACACAGGTATGGTCTTTCCCGATAGAGATGCGGCTGGAACAGGGAGGAACCGAGGGGGGGGGGAGGTGGGGCCAGTCGGCCATGGTAGAAACTTGGCGCTCTGTAGGCGCCCGATTAAAACTGGGCCGGCTCGGTGCCCACAGGGGGGGGCGGGGGAGTGGGTACTTGATATATATTCTTAGGGTGGGAGAGGGCTGGCCGCCGCCCCTCATACCCTGACCCTGGTTGAAGAGCACTATTATCGCTGATTTTCCTACCCTGTTTAAGACAGAATTCTGAGTTTTGATACCCTGTTTATAGACATAGGATTAAATAGTTGCGGTTAGCAAATTGTGTGGCTTTCTGGTGTGTAATCATGGAAAATTATGTGCCTGGTATCATATGCTTAAATTTCAACGGAAGTCAATATTAATTTAGCAGAGGGCTTCTCAAGTAAAATTTTGGCTGTGTATCGTCGCACGAAAAGATATCCCCTTTAAGACACATAATTGATAAATCGATACTCCTGATTAAGAGACAAAACATGAGCAAATTCGTACCGCTGTTTAAGACAAATAAATCCGACCGAAAAACATACGCACTGGCTGCCGCAGCGTCCCTATTAAGCCGGCTTATAAGGGAGTACGCCGCCCTCGCGCCGGTCCTGCGTGAAACGTTATGCGCGCTGCGCAAAGACGCGACCTGGTCATTACGCAAGTTATAGTGATTTTAGAACTGGGTAAGGCTCATGTGGTGTAAGGAAGTATCAGAAACAAACTTGAACGACCATCATAGTCGGCTAGGCCAAAGTAACTGAACTCAAGCCGTTCGTGGGCAGGAGACAGTTTCCACGTCGAGATTGGCCGCTAAGCGGACTAGCGTTTGCAGGCAATAAAGTTAGGCTAAATGCAGTGGAAGTAAATCTGTATTTGGGATGTGAGATAAAACGAAAGATAAGGGCGTCACGCTCGTATTGGCTAGCTGGCCGAGGTCTATTAGGCTTGATTTTCTTGGTTTTCATGTGACATTGTTTAAAACAAAAAAAAAAAAAAAAAAAAAGAAAAATATAAAACGATAAAGAAAAGTATACAATAAAAAAAAAAAAAGAATAAAGAAATTTACATATTTATACTGTAGATTCATATTCGTCAAAATTGAAACATTACCCTACCTTCTGAGGCTTTAGGTTTCGATCAGATAATAAAACGCGCTAGAGGAAGCTTGACACTTCAGGCAATCTTTTAATTGCGACAGGGGTTCTGCAGGTGGTCCTACATGGTGAATAGTAGCACCGTTTGTATATTCGAGAAAGCTTTTAGCGTTGGGCGTGAGTAGAGGGCTAATAGCGCTCTGCGTAGAGGTCAATAAAGACAGAGTTATGCATCTTTTGAGTTTTTGCTAGCTAAAGCAGTGGGCGGCTGCACTATGTAAGTAGCATTATATTTCAATGATAATGGGCGCATCATCTGGGCTGGAGCGATATGAAGGTTTCTGTTCGTTTGCCATTAAGGGGCTTAAACTCAGTTAGCAGGCTTTTTGTTTCTTTTACTTTATTAGGTGCGGGGCCGCTCATATTGTGTGTGCCGCCTCCGGAGGCTTATCCTAGAATCATTAGTGTCTGGCTTAGCACAACGGGCTCTATTATAATTATTGTGGGGGGGGGCTGGAGGGCACACTTCAATGGGGCACCGATAGACATCGGCGAATGAAAACTGCTAGCGAGAGACGGGCTGATTTTTGGGCCAAAGGTTGTCTTATAGCTATCAATTCGATGCTAATCGTATCGGCTAAGGATTCCTTGAGCTTTTTGCTTTGAATGGCTCTACGATTTTTTGAGTTTTGAAGGGCACATGTACTGGTGAAAACCGGAGTATAGATCCTCGCCAGTATGCGTAGCCGGCTTATCTAAATGGGCAGGATTTGCATGTGAGTCGCTTAGCTAGCCTGGTATGTTGGTTGGATTACCTATATACTGTGTATAAGTAAATCAGCTGAATATGCAATAGTAAGGGGGCTAGAGCTATTCACAGGGCCAAGGATCTTATAAAATAGCTAATAATTATGAATTGGAACTAGGGCAATGCGGGCGCATCTACTGCTAACCTACTGACGTTCTGAGTCAAAGCGTGTGGGAATACAATAGCCATGTCGTTTTTGTTTTCTGGCCATACACGCGTGCATTTTATTTAAGTCTCGCAGCGCGGCGTTGCAAGCAACATTTAAAAAAAAAAAACATGACGTGAGCTCCTTCAACGGTTGAAGGTGACAAAAACGTCAGCCCTGGTTTCTCTGAGTAGAGTCTATAAAGTCAACCAGGGACTGAGTGCTATTCATCCGAAAAAATATTGCGAACACAGGGGCTAATGTCCCTTTCCTCGAATCCTCTAACCTTTGCGGCAGTATGGATTTCCCATAGTTAATCTTTGGCAACACCGGGGGGGGGGGGGAGGTCAGTTCTCAGGACTGGTTACTAGCAGCAAAGAAGCTTGCGATACAAACTTGCTTGGAATTTATTGCGCTAACTGAGCTGATAGCTTATGAATTGTTTGCTTTAGGCGACGATGAGCAACGGTGCGACTCTGGCAGCGCGAAGATGTACGGCGTATAGTGCACTCTTGGTACTACTTAGTTAACTAGATGCTGGACGCGTCGACCATTGGATGCGGTTAATGGCCTAATGATGCATCAACTGCATAATATGGTGTGATAGCCTCATCGCGCGCTCTGCATTTAAAGGAGTGTTCATTCTGTTCTTTCTACCATTGGATGCGTACTTAGTTAAGTTAAAGGTATAATTGTTCTTGAGGGCCGATGATTAAGTATTTTTTTTGCTCGGATGGGAAAGGCCACTCGTAATTCCTATTTGCGAACTCGCGACAGGTTGGATCTATTCAGAGCATGCGGCCTTTTTCCGTACACCCACCGCGAGGTCATTAGAATTCCGCGCCAAGTGGGTCGATATTGTGTGCGCTGGTATAGCGAAGTCATACTGAAAGACGTTCTTGAACTATATGGGTTTACACTGACGCTATGATCAAAGCTTATATGACAAGTCTTTC
>JAHPZR010006399.1:0-12078 GCA_019787425.1 Platygyra sinensis
CCGCCCAGACCAGCGTCATTAACTACTCCGGACTTAGTTTGAATACTACCAAAAAGAAAGCCATCGCCACCGTTAGCAGATGTGGCAAAGAGAGCTTTGCCTGAGATAAATACTTTAGAAGATTAGCCCAGGGATAAAGGTCAGTACCAGTTTTAACAATTGGAACGACGGCGCCTTCACGATATTGATCGGTCTTACTATGTTCTATGAACAGTTCAAAATATGTGGCATGGGAAACTATATCTTTAAGCTTAAGGCTAGACAGTTCATCAAACCTTAAGAACCCTGCGAAGGCAAGGAGGGCCATGGCCATGAACCTCGTATCTACCAGGGACCCATCAAGGCTTTGGAAAAACTTGAGCAAAATCTCCCTTGTCATAGGCAATTTCTTGGAAGTCTGGTGGGACAGCCTCCGCCTAGCTGACTCTAAGACCTTCTGTGGGAGAGTATGATTAGTGGGAGACTGTAAACCAGCAACATCGTGCGCCCAACGGATGCTGTACAAGGCTGACTGAACCGGGGATGGAGAAGTGGACGCTTGAAGGACACTAAGCAAATACAAAGCAACATAGGCAGGTGCAGTCGGTAGCACAGTAATCTCGGGAAACTTTGAGGCCCAAGAACGCCATCTCTTAAAGCCACTGAGATAGGTGAGCGTGGTATTATCCGCTCTGGCACCAAGGACAACTTCAGGTAACTTGTCAGCCAAGCAGCGAAGGTAAGGGTCCTGCACATGGGTGAGGTCGGTTCACATAGGACTGGAGAAGACGTCTGGAAAGAACAAAAGGGAAAGAGGATATATGCCATGCAAAGAAAACCGAGAAAACACAAAATGATGAAATACATGGATAAGGAAAAGTAAAAAATGGGAACGGCCCTCATAACACACAGCGGTAGTCACCGAGACTACGCCTAACGCGGCCACCGAGGCCCATGTGTCCTCACGCGAGGAAAAGCTAAGCCTCTAAACAGAGGTTATTGCCAACGAGGCACAAAAGCAATGAAAGAAACAGGGCACTTACTGGGGACATATGGCCAAAAACGTTAATGCAGAATAAGACCACGTAATAATAATAATACATAACATCATAAGATAAAATATCATCACTAACGACCCGACAACCGGACGGCTAGATCGCGCGATTTGAATTTGGGTCCATCGAATATAGAATCGGTGGAACCCCTGACAAAAACCCCAGAAACATTGAAAAGATAATTGTGCACTTTACTAAAGAAGAATACAGAGTGGTAAAAACTCTTATTCTTTGGCCATTTCAGCTTTAACAGAAATAATACACAAACTGCGGTTACAAACATGACAAAACAACGCATGTTGTAAAAAACTTTGATTAATGACTTAACGTTTCGTATGCCTCAACATACATCCTCAGAAGTGACGGTTGGATAATACAACAAGATATTTAAATGCTTAAGAGAAAGACTGGAACCTAATTAAGACAATAGTGGAAAAAAAAAACTGATAATATACAGACCAATTAAAGTCTGCTGGACAATATATAAAAGGCTAGTAAAGTAAAAGTTTCTCGCTGCCCACATTTTCGTTTAAAGAAGGTTTTAAATCCTTAATCAATAATGATTCATCATTATTGATTAAGGATTTAAAACCTTCTTTAAACGAAAATGTGGGCAGCGAGAAACTTTTACTTTACTAGCCTTTTATATATTGTCCAGCAGACTTTAATTGGTCTGTATATTATCAGTTTTTTTTTTCCACTATTGTCTTAATTAGGTTCCAGTCTTTCTCTTAAGCATTTAAATATCTTGTTGTATTATCCAACCGTCACTTCTGAGGATGTATGTTGAGGCATACGAAACGTTAAGTCATTAATCAAAGTTTTTTACAACATGCGTTGTTTTGTCATGTTTGTAACCGAAGAATACAGAGACTGAGGACCGAAAAGCATGGGCCAAAACGGAGAAGAAACCCACTCGGGAACGATCAAGGTTCCCGCAGCTTGGCACTCTGCAAGATGCCTTATTACCCGGGGAACAAGGAACACCGGGGGTACTAACCAATTATTTTCCCCTCCCCAGTCATGACAAAAAGCATCCACATCCTTTGCGTCCGGGTTCCAATAACGGGAATAGAACCTGGTTAACTTGCGGTTATTGAAATTGGCGAAGCAGTCCACAGTATGGAGACCCCAAATGTGATCAATGTGACTAAAAAACTCAAGGGACACGCCCCAATCGTCAAAGTCAATAATCCTACTGATAGCATCCACATGATCATTGAAGGATCTGGGAATACAATCTATTTGCAAATCAATGCTGTTCCTGATGACTATATTAAAAATAGACAGGGCAAGCTGGTGAAGATCATGCTTCATGCTACCACTGCGAATGATAGGAGGAATATTACGGTTATCAGTAAAACACTGCACTGCACAACCAGACAATGTCTTAGAAAAACTAGAAAGGCAAACATGGACCGCCTGAAGCTCGCGCCAGGTAGAGCTGCGGCCCGCTTCGTCAGGGGACCAAGGGAGGTGACAAATGACACCATCGCGTCCCTTAATAACTCCCCCGGCACCAGCATCACTCGCATCAGAATAAACAATAGTACGTGTACCGGAAAGTTGCCGACCAATTGGCCTACCATTCAAGCACCGTACATTATCTTTCCAAAAAATAAGTTCCTCCCTAACAGAGGGGGGCAAGAGGAATTTGGAATCCCAGGTGGACTGGAGAAAAATGGACATATGTAAAAATTTTGTCATGAGGGTGGTAGCGTTACCAACAGCTAGGTTAAAAGAATTGATTCTGCCAGCAAGGGCTGAGAGTTCCCTAGCCGAAGCACAATTAGCTTCCAAAATTGAATTAATATCGGATAACACACGCTTAATTTTCTTCCCTGGGATGAAAAGCAAACCCTGGAAGAGATCGATGGTGAAACCCAGCCAATCAATAACCAGGGTAGGGACCCAAATAGATTTTTCCGAATTAGGAACAAATCCAGAGTGCACCAGGTCTGACTTAACCTTGGTGCTATGATCTAAGGCAACCTCATACGAAGGAGCTTCCCGCAAACCGTCATCAAGGTAAACTACGATATGGATGCCTTGCTGCCTCCAATAGGCGACAAGAGGCCTGAAAAGCTTAGTGAAAATATAAGGGGCTGAGGAGAGCCCAAAAGGAAGGACCCGGCAACAAAAATATCTAGTCTTACCCCTATAAAACCAAGAAAACCCGAGGAAGGACTGGTGAGGAGGAAAAATAAACACATGATGATAGCCACTCTTAATGTCAAACGAAAACATGAAATGACCCTTTTCTAAATAATTGAGAGCAACCCTAAGATCCTCAAACTTAACGCTCTTCTTCCATAAATGCTTATTAATGAATCTGAGATCCAAAATCAAACGCTTCTTCCCTGAGGACTGAATAGAAACGGACAAGGGATTAACATTGCGAGGAATAACGTCCGTTTCAAAAACCCGATTACTAAGCAGCAATTCAGAAATAGCCTCATCAATAAAGCTCGGATGAGCTAGGGCTGACTTGTTGTTCTGCGAAAAACTAGGAGGAGGCGTAGAATAAAAAGGAATGCGATACCCTTCATCGATGACATCTAAAATAAACTGACTAGTGCCAATAGAACGCCAAAACTGTATATGGTTCTTCAAACTACCTGGCCCAACAATATGAGAACTAACACCCTGTTCATATTCATAAGAGTCTAAATTATAATGTTCAGGAAAATAGTTTGATGACTTATCTCTGTCCTGTAGGGATTGGGAGGGCTCACAGGTCATCACACACGTTTATTAGGCTGACTTGCTGAAGACTGATAATTCACGACGGGGCACTGACTTCGAAAGTGACCAAACTTTCCACGCGCGAAACAGGATCCCCCACGAAAGCCAGGAGACGCTTTGGGCCAGGTCCCAGAGTACGGATTCTGGAACGCTGTAGGAAATACCGAGGGTTGCAGAAGAGGAACAGGAGAGCTGGCACGCACAGTGCTGGAAAACGGTGGATATGACACTCCTTGAGCGAAATTGTATCTCTTCTTTTGAGATTGAGCACGCCTTCGTTTCTGAGAGGCTGTCGCTTCGGCCTGTCTTATTCTTTTGTCGTCATCACTATCTTCGGCCAGATCCCTGCGTTCATATTCATTAACTACTTCCCAACCGTCTTCAGCAGAATCAGCAATAAGAATGAGCTTATTCCTGTGAACAAGCTTCTTCTCGCCTTCTTTCAATTCGTCGAGGGCTTTTCCAACCTGAGGCGGAGTAGCCGCAAGGAACGAAGAAGCCGACTGAACGTGATCAAGGACCTGTGAATTAACTTCAAACTGCTTTTCGTTCCCTTTCTTTTTAAATTTAGGCGTCGATGCAGCTGTAGACCTTAATTTCTTGAATGCCCAACCGTTTTCTTCAACTAACTCCCTCTTAAGCGAAGAAAATCCAGAACGTAACTCCTCTTTGAGATCGGACAAGCATTTGGCAAGGTCGGAATCGTTTTCGGACGGCATTACAACGGCTAAAATTTGAAAGTTCGAGAGCTGAGATGAATACATTACAACCTGTCAAACCTTATATATAGTTACAACAATAGAATAACTTAACGTCATAGCAGCACGCGAGCATTTCATGCCAACAGGAAAATGTTTACGTTCTTTGTCGCTGTCACTTACAGTTCAGCTCCGCCGAATGTAAATACATTTGTTATTGGTCTATTCTTCCGCTTCTCCTTGCGACTCCGACAAAGAATTTTTCACTTGATCGTTGAACGACGAAGTCATAAGCAGAATCAGTGTTCTGCTTCTGACTCTGATTTTCACTAGATCGTATCGCTCTGGGCTTCTGATTACGACTCCAACTACAACACCGTCGCTAGTGAAAACCAGCCCCATTTAGTTTGTTTTAAGACCGTCTGAAGAAACCAAAACGGTATGAATTATATTCAATGAACTTCACCAGGTGAACTCACCGGCTGGAGTACAATACGCTACTCTATGAAGACTGAGTTGTAATTCTTCGCGGCCAAAATTATCAGCGGGACTTTGAAGTATGCGGCCTGTGATGTTTATTCGGCAAAAGCTGTTGAAGCATTAATACACGGAAAATGTTACGGATATCGTTTCTTTATTGTGTATAAAACATAATTTTTTGGCGTCATCGAAGCGTTGGATTCGAAGGGAATATTTAAGACGCTAAAAAAGGAATTACGTCAGCCATGGAATGTACTGACGCTGCAATTTTCACTTTCGCTTCGTGACAAATAAAGTAAATAAAAATAGGTAATAAACGTGGGTAAACATGAATGGTAAAATCAATTTTCTCACAACGCCGGAACTAAAAAGTCGACATCTTCTCTTGTAGATGATTCTGTTTGTACAACTTGGCATGGAGGGGATGAGTTAGTACGGTAAATCATTGCTCTACTAACTCTTCGTTTCCATGCCGACAAGTCAGTAGCATATAACAGGGCTGTCACTAATTTTTCAAGTAGACGGGGAATTGTAAAAAGTAGCCGGGGGACAAAAAAAGTCTGGTGCTGCTGCTGAGTGGAGGAGGGGTGGGTACAGTGGAGGTTAGGGGTTTAGGTAAATACAAAAATTTTTCCTAAAACGTATTTTAATGCAATGTTTTACTTTACGTGGTGTAAATGAAATACCGAAAACTACTGTGACAAGTTTTCAAGAGTCATTTTGATTCTTATATTCAAACAAAAAATTCAGTGACCAACAAACAATACTTAAGTTGTGCTGGCATAAATTTTAACCGCTTCTTTCCATGAGAAAATGCTTACATCTTTGCTAAACAGCGATTCACAAAGACCAAACTGTTCTACATGCCAATACGTTTTTGACTGTCTGTGTCTCTTTAAATGTTTGCACACAAACATTTTATGTAAACACAATAACTTAGGTTTTCACAGTCAGTCACTCATAAAACAGTAACTCATCGTCTTCAAAGCCCTCATCATCACCAAATTCTTCAACATCATCAGGGGCATTAGGGAGATTACAAGCTTTATAAAAAGCGCTGTTTAGCAAAGATGTAAGCATTTTCTCATGGAAAGAAGCGGTTAAAATTTATGCCAGCACAACTTAAGTATTGTTTGTTGGTCACTGAATTTTTTGTTTGAATATAAGAATCAAAATGACTCTTGAAAACTTGTCACAGTAGTTTTCGGTATTTCATTTACACCACGTAAAGTAAAACATTGCATTAAAATACGTTTTAGGAAAAATTTTTGTATTTACCTAAACCCCTAACCTCCACTGTACCCACCCCTCCTCCACTCAGCAGCAGCACCAGACTTTTTTTGTCCCCCGGCTACTTTTTACAATTCCCCGTCTACTTGAAAAATTAGTGACAGCCCTGTTATATGCTACTGACTTGTCGGCATGGAAACGAAGAGTTAGTAGAGCAATGATTTACCGTACTAACTCATCCCCTCCATGCCAAGTTGTACAAACAGAATCATCTACAAGAGAAGATGTCGACTTTTTAGTTCCGGCGTTGTGAGAAAATTGATTTTACCATTCATGTTTACCCACGTTTATTACCTATTTTTATTTACTTTATTTGTCACGAAGCGAAAGTGAAAATTGCAGCGTCAGTACATTCCATGGCTGACGTAATTCCTTTTTTAGCGTCTTAAATATTCCCTTCGAATCCAACGCTTCGATGACGCCAAAAAATTATGTTTTATACACAATAAAGAAACGATATCCGTAACATTTTCCGTGTATTAATGCTTCAACAGCTTTTGCCGAATAAACATCACAGGCCGCATACTTCAAAGTCCCGCTGATAATTTTGGCCGCGAAGAATTACAACTCAGTCTTCATAGAGTAGCGTATTGTACTCCAGCCGGTGAGTTCACCTGGTGAAGTTCATTGAATATAATTCATACCGTTTTGGTTTCTTCAGACGGTCTTAAAACAAACTAAATGGGGCTGGTTTTCACTAGCGACGGTGTTGTAGTTGGAGTCGTAATCAGAAGCCCAGAGCGATACGATCTAGTGAAAATCAGAGTCAGAAGCAGAACACTGATTCTGCTTATGACTTCGTCGTTCAACGATCAAGTGAAAAATTCTTTGTCGGAGTCGCAAGGAGAAGCGGAAGAATAGACCAATAACAAATGTATTTACATTCGGCGGAGCTGAACTGTAAGTGACAGCGACAAAGAACGTAAACATTTTCCTGTTGGCATGAAATGCTCGCGTGCTGCTATGACGTTAAGTTATTCTATTGTTGTAACTATATATAAGGTTTGACAGGTTGTAATGTATTCATCTCAGCTCTCGAACTTTCAAATTTTAGCCGTTGTAATGCCGTCCGAAAACGATTCCGACCTTGCCAAATGCTTGTCCGATCTCAAAGAGGAGTTACGTTCTGGATTTTCTTCGCTTAAGAGGGAGTTAGTTGAAGAAAACGGTTGGGCATTCAAGAAATTAAGGTCTACAGCTGCATCGACGCCTAAATTTAAAAAGAAAGGGAACGAAAAGCAGTTTGAAGTTAATTCACAGGTCCTTGATCACGTTCAGTCGGCTTCTTCGTTCCTTGCGGCTACTCCGCCTCAGGTTGGAAAAGCCCTCGACGAATTGAAAGAAGGCGAGAAGAAGCTTGTTCACAGGAATAAGCTCATTCTTATTGCTGATTCTGCTGAAGACGGTTGGGAAGTAGTTAATGAATATGAACGCAGGGATCTGGCCGAAGATAGTGATGACGACAAAAGAATAAGACAGGCCGAAGCGACAGCCTCTCAGAAACGAAGGCGTGCTCAATCTCAAAAGAAGAGATACAATTTCGCTCAAGGAGTGTCATATCCACCGTTTTCCAGCACTGTGCGTGCCAGCTCTCCTGTTCCTCTTCTGCAACCCTCGGTATTTCCTACAGCGTTCCAGAATCCGTACTCTGGGACCTGGCCCAAAGCGTCTCCTGGCTTTCGTGGGGGATCCTGTTTCGCGCGTGGAAAGTTTGGTCACTTTCGAAGTCAGTGCCCCGTCGTGAATTATCAGTCTTCAGCAAGTCAGCCTAATAAACGTGTGTGATGACCTGTGAGCCCTCCCAATCCCTACAGGACAGAGATAAGTCATCAAACTATTTTCCTGAACATTATAATTTAGACTCTTATGAATATGAACAGGGTGTTAGTTCTCATATTGTTGGGCCAGGTAGTTTGAAGAACCATATACAGTTTTGGCGTTCTATTGGCACTAGTCAGTTTATTTTAGATGTCATCGATGAAGGGTATCGCATTCCTTTTTATTCTACGCCTCCTCCTAGTTTTTCGCAGAACAACAAGTCAGCCCTAGCTCATCCGAGCTTTATTGATGAGGCTATTTCTGAATTGCTGCTTAGTAATCGGGTTTTTGAAACGGACGTTATTCCTCGCAATGTTAATCCCTTGTCCGTTTCTATTCAGTCCTCAGGGAAGAAGCGTTTGATTTTGGATCTCAGATTCATTAATAAGCATTTATGGAAGAAGAGCGTTAAGTTTGAGGATCTTAGGGTTGCTCTCAATTATTTAGAAAAGGGTCATTTCATGTTTTCGTTTGACATTAAGAGTGGCTATCATCATGTGTTTATTTTTCCTCCTCACCAGTCCTTCCTCGGGTTTTCTTGGTTTTATAGGGGTAAGACTAGATATTTTTGTTGCCGGGTCCTTCCTTTTGGGCTCTCCTCAGCCCCTTATATTTTCACTAAGCTTTTCAGGCCTCTTGTCGCCTATTGGAGGCAGCAAGGCATCCATATCGTAGTTTACCTTGATGACGGTTTGCGGGAAGCTCCTTCGTATGAGGTTGCCTTAGATCATAGCACCAAGGTTAAGTCAGACCTGGTGCACTCTGGATTTGTTCCTAATTCGGAAAAATCTATTTGGGTCCCTACCCTGGTTATTGATTGGCTGGGTTTCACCATCGATCTCTTCCAGGGTTTGCTTTTCATCCCAGGGAAGAAAATTAAGCGTGTGTTATCCGATATTAATTCAATTTTGGAAGCTAATTGTGCTTCGGCTAGGGAACTCTCAGCCCTTGCTGGCAGAATCAATTCTTTTAACCTAGCTGTTGGTAACGCTACCACCCTCATGACAAAATTTTTACATATGTCCATTTTTCTCCAGTCCACCTGGGATTCCAAATTCCTCTTGCCCCCCTCTGTTAGGGAGGAACTTATTTTTTGGAAAGATAATGTACGGTGCTTGAATGGTAGGCCAATTGGTCGGCAACTTTCCGGTACACGTACTATTGTTTATTCTGATGCGAGTGATGCTGGTGCCGGGGGAGTTATTAAGGGACGCGATGGTGTCATTTGTCACCTCCCTTGGTCCCCTGACGAAGCGGGCCGCAGCTCTACCTGGCGCGAGCTTCAGGCGGTCCATGTTTGCCTTTCTAGTTTTTCTAAGACATTGTCTGGTTGTGCAGTGCAGTGTTTTACTGATAACCGTAATATTCCTCCTATCATTCGCAGTGGTAGCATGAAGCATGATCTTCACCAGCTTGCCCTGTCTATTTTTAATATAGTCATCAGGAACAGCATTGATTTGCAAATAGATTGTATTCCCAGATCCTTCAATGATCATGTGGATGCTATCAGTAGGATTATTGACTTTGACGATTGGGGCGTGTCCCTTGAGTTTTTTAGTCACATTGATCACATTTGGGGTCTCCATACTGTGGACTGCTTCGCCAATTTCAATAACCGCAAGTTAACCAGGTTCTATTCCCGTTATTGGAACCCGGACGCAAAGGATGTGGATGCTTTTTGTCATGACTGGGGAGGGGAAAATAATTGGTTAGTACCCCCGGTGTTCCTTGTTCCCCGGGTAATAAGGCATCTTGCAGAGTGCCAAGCTGCGGGAACCTTGATCGTTCCCGAGTGGGTTTCTTCTCCGTTTTGGCCCATGCTTTTCGGTCCTCAGTCTCTGTATTCTTCGGTTACAAACATGACAAAACAACGCATGTTGTAAAAAACTTTGATTAATGACTTAACGTTTCGTATGCCTCAACATACATCCTCAGAAGTGACGGTTGGATAATACAACAAGATATTTAAATGCTTAAGAGAAAGACTGGAACCTAATTAAGACAATAGTGGAAAAAAAAAACTGATAATATACAGACCAATTAAAGTCTGCTGGACAATATATAAAAGGCTAGTAAAGTAAAAGTTTCTCGCTGCCCACATTTTCGTTTAAAGAAGGTTTTAAATCCTTAATCAATAATGATGAATCATTATTGATTAAGGATTTAAAACCTTCTTTAAACGAAAATGTGGGCAGCGAGAAACTTTTACTTTACTAGCCTTTTATATATTGTCCAGCAGACTTTAATTGGTCTGTATATTATCAGTTTTTTTTTTCCACTATTGTCTTAATTAGGTTCCAGTCTTTCTCTTAAGCATTTAAATATCTTGTTGTATTATCCAACCGTCACTTCTGAGGATGTATGTTGAGGCATACGAAACGTTAAGTCATTAATCAAAGTTTTTTACAACATGCGTTGTTTTGTCATGTTTGTAACCGCAGTTTGTGTATTATTTCTGTTAAAGCTGAAATGGCCAAAGAATAAGAGTTTTTACCACTCTGTATTCTTCTTTAGTAAAGTGCACAATTATCTTTTCAATGTTTCTGGGGTTTTTGTCAGGGGTTCCACCGATTCTATATTCGATGGACCCAAATTCAAATCGCGCGATCTAGCCGTCCGGTTGTCGGGTCGTTAGTGATGATATTTTATCTTATGATGTTATGTATTATTATTATTACGTGGTCTTATTCTGCATTAACGTTTTTGGCCATATGTCCCCAGTAAGTGCCCTGTTTCTTTCATTGCTTTTGTGCCTCGTTGGCAATAACCTCTGTTTAGAGGCTTAGCTTTTCCTCGCGTGAGGACACATGGGCCTCGGTGGCCGCGTTAGGCGTAGTCTCGGTGACTACCGCTGTGTGTTATGAGGGCCGTTCCCATTTTTTACTTTTCCTTATCCATGTATTTCATCATTTTGTGTTTTCTCGGTTTTCTTTGCATGGCATATATCCTCTTTCCCTTTTGTTCTTTCCAGACGTCTTCTCCAGTCCTATGTGAACCGACCTCACCCATGTGCAGGACCCTTACCTTCGCTGCTTGGCTGACAAGTTACCTGAAGTTGTCCTTGGTGCCAGAGCGGATAATACCACGCTCACCTATCTCAGTGGCTTTAAGAGATGGCGTTCTTGGGCCTCAAAGTTTCCCGAGATTACTGTGCTACCGACTGCACCTGCCTATGTTGCTTTGTATTTGCTTAGTGTCCTTCAAGCGTCCACTTCTCCATCCCCGGTTCAGTCAGCCTTGTACAGCATCCGTTGGGCGCACGATGTTGCTGGTTTACAGTCTCCCACTAATCATACTCTCCCACAGAAGGTCTTAGAGTCAGCTAGGCGGAGGCTGTCCCACCAGACTTCCAAGAAATTGCCTATGACAAGGGAGATTTTGCTCAAGTTTTTCCAAAGCCTTGATGGGTCCCTGGTAGATACGAGGTTCATGGCCATGGCCCTCCTTGCCTTCGCAGGGTTCTTAAGGTTTGATGAACTGTCTAGCCTTAAGCTTAAAGATATAGTTTCCCATGCCACATATTTTGAACTGTTCATAGAACATAGTAAGACCGATCAATATCGTGAAGGCGCCGTCGTTCCAATTGTTAAAACTGGTACTGACCTTTATCCCTGGGCTAATCTTCTAAAGTATTTATCTCAGGCAAAGCTCTCTTTGCCACATCTGCTAACGGTGGCGATGGCTTTCTTTTTGGTAGTATTCAAACTAAGTCCGGAGTAGTTAATGACGCTGGTCTGGGCGGTAGCCAATCAGAGAGCAGTGCATATCATTAAAAATAGCTCTCGACCAATGAGAAGGCAGGATTCATACCACGTGACGATCCAAGATGGCGCGATGAAACCCTGAGCGACCAGGCCTTTTTAGCAACTTGATTGACAGGTGTATCCCTAGCAACGGGATAGCAACCCTAAGGAGGCTTAAGGGAAACTGCCCACCAGCCTCGACGGAGGACTGCGACCGGTCTCACCATTTCCCTTATTTAGCCTCCGGGGTTGTGTTCCAATCGGCAATCA
>JAHPZR010006400.1:0-5000 GCA_019787425.1 Platygyra sinensis
AGTAGTAGTAGTAGTACAACTAAAAAAGAAAAAAATAGTAATAAAGATAATGATAATGATAATGAGAATGAGAATAAAAATGAGCATGAGAATGAGAATGAGAATGACAATGGGAATGAGAATGAGAGCGAGAGCGAGAGCGAGAACGAGAACGAGAACGAGAACAAGAAAGAGAACGGGATCAATGCTGCCATCTGTGCACAGAACACGAAATCAAGTAGAACGAGTACGTTAAAAATGACGAGCACGTTCTACGAAAGAACGAGTGCATCCAGCATGTAAAAATGAATGAGCGCGTTCTCTATTAGATCGAGTACATCGAGCACGTTAAAAGAACGGCCTCGTTCTCTGAACTCCATCGTACAACGAGCTCGATTTCACGATCTTTTGGAACATCGCACTCGTTGTTAACAACGCGCTCGATGTCAAGTTTTTTCAACGATGCTCGTCAGATCGTCCGTATAGAGAACGATAACGATAACGATAACGATAACGATAACGATAATGATAATGATAATGATGATAATAATAATAGTGGTTCATCCACCCACTCACTCACTCTCTCAATCATCAGCCCACCCATTAATCAAATGATTGATGGATCGATGGTTATTGTTGAAAAGTCACAAGAAATCCATGTAGTACAGACAGAATAAAAGACATTTCTTTATCAGGTGTCTTGCCTTGGAAGATAACTGTGTTAGTGCCACCAGCAGATACTCCGGGAAGTACGATCCTCAAGAACAAAGTGAGATAGTGAACAAATATATGGCACAGAAGGTTGATGAGGTGATGAGGAAGGGAAAATTTGATCTGTCTTCATTCGAGGGACTAGAAGACTTTATCTGCACTTACGTGGGCATCTTTCGCTGGTGCATATAAGATTTCAAGAGAGCAGCATTAAAATAACTGTTTAAATGCCGTACCCTGGAGATTCTTGAACGCCCTGTGGCATGAGTATTGCTCTGGTCGCCTAAATGCAGAAGCCGAGAGGTGTCTTATTACGGAGAACGTCAAGGAAGAACTTGGTATGGAGTCTATAAAGTTTGCAACAATTGTCTTGGAAGAGGACTACTTGGCTTGCAAATTTTCTTTAATGGGAACTGCAGGTGTGTTCCATTATATTCAGCTGGTAGAATGATTTAATCTAATTAAATTGGGGTCCTTATGAATTAACAAGACCAACAGCCATGAGTTAGAGCTTGTAGTAGGTTTACGTATCAGTCATTTCCTTTTCTGTAATTTGTTTGGTCATTTTCTTGTGATGATTCACTCTATCACCAGTAAGTAGTTTTCCCCGATTTGGTCAATGTCTAAGATTAAATGCAGCTATTTCAGGCAGAAAGTCACTAAATTAGTAGGGAAGTCTCCAACGACATCTACGAAACTGAAGTGCGAAAGTTGCAAAAAAAAACAAATACGAAATTCGAAAAAACTTGACGAAAATCTTATTCAAAGGGTTAGAGAAAATCCGCTGAAGAAGAGGTTTGCTATGCATTTAACAATAAATAATTTAATCGTAACTATAAACATTATTCTCGGAATCTGATTGGCCATCGCAGCCCTGATTAGAGCATTAATTGGACAGTTGCACACTTGATGGACTTGTAATTGGACAGTTGTACGCGTCATGCCTGGGTAATTGGACAATACGCGTCATCAAGCCGCGCGCTAGTTGCACTTAATGGGTTATCTTTTACAAAATCTAGCCTTAGAAGTTGAATATATTAACCTGTCAAATAGTTTTATACTACTGTTATATTCTTCTTGAATTTTGTTATAGTTACGATTAATTAGTAATAGGACTTTGTGTCGTGCAATTCCCTCAATTGTACTTCACTCAGTCCTATTACCATTATTAATCTAAACTATAACAAAATTCTCGATCGTGATTGGCTATCAGCGGCCCGATTTGAGCATTAATTGGACAGTTGCACACGCCATGCTTGTAATTGTATAGGTAATAGGGACCTTATAATCGGAGGACGAGACGACTACGAGTACGAGTTTTCTGTTCTGAGCACGCGCACTTCCAAAAATGTCGGCCTCCAAACCTTATGCGCATGCTCAGTACGGAAAACTGGTACTCGTAGTAGTCCTCGTCCTCCAATCTAAGGGTCCCTAATCATACGGTTTCGAGTTCAATTTGGAATTAATTTGCACGAATGAGTTTTTCAAAAAGCTGAAATTGCACGAGCCTCTTCGGCGAGTGCAATTTCGCTTTTTGAAAAACTCAGAAGTGCAAATTAATTCCAAATTGAACGAGAAAAACCGCATGATTACTTATTAATAATATAAACATGAAAAAATTGCGTGGAGGATGTTTTGAACTTTACGAACTCTGAACTCCCTTCTTGTGCGCGCTTAATCTCAGATGATTTTAATTAGCCAATCGTGCCCGGAATGTGCTCGCGCGCGCATTTGAACTTCTCTGTCGCAATTTTCCAGATTTTCATCTTTGTTGTATTTTCTTGCGGTGTTTGAGATTTTAGGCCAGCCTTGCTGCTGTTTTTGAAGTTTTGAGTCTAGTTTCTTCATCGTTTTAGCAATTATTCGCAGTATATGTATGTTCCGGATTACGAGGTTAGTTCATTAAATAGTTCGTAAATTTGGAGTCTGAGCCTACAACTCGCTGAAAACAATTCGCAACTGAGGATTAGCTGGAAGATCTTTCTTGAAGCCAATTTTTCTTCATTCGAAGCTTCTGCACAAACTTTTCGTCCTCCTTTTGCGTGACATCATTGTCTTAGAAAATGCCCTTTTGTCTTTCAGTCAATCATTATTCAGAATTACGTTACGATGTGTAATTTGCACTGGTGTTACACTTTTTGCACTGAATTACACTTTGCTCTCAGCCAATCAGAGTCGAGTAATTTTTTAATGTATATTATCATGATCAGTTGAGTAAACTGTTAGGTTTTTAAGCATTCATAACGACGTTCTAAAATCGTTCAGCGCTCAATCGATGCTTTGTTCGTTTCTCGAATTTTGTTATTTTTTGATTAAATGGTAACAGGACATCGTGCCGTCCCAATTCGTGTAGGTAATCATACGGTTTCGAGTTCAATTTGGAATTAATTTGTACGAGTGAGTTTTTTTAAAAAGCTGAAATTGCACGAGCCGCTTCGAAGGAAAATAAGCCCCCTATTGTTAAACACCGATGCGTAGTCTATAAATTTGAATACAATCTGGACGACGCAGATTATTTAAGAAATGGTAAACGTGCAGCGTGCAACTATCAAGTTATGAATGCTCGGGGCAGGTTTTTAAGCACGAAAGAAGCATGAAGCGTGAGAGTCGCATGAGGCGATAGTCTCTGGCTTCTTGAGTGACCTGTTTCTTCATGTCTCCAATATACAAAATAAAGTGGAAAGTGTTCCTGCGCCATGGCTGAATCCTGACCTAAGGAAATCAATTTTCCAAAGAGACAAGCTCAAAAAATTGCCTGCGGACTAAGAACGGTTGTCCTGGCAATACACACTAACAGACTCCAATGGTATGGGACTCAATCCATCGGTTTTTCTCTTGGTGAAACGTATTTCATTACGGGGACGTATTTCATTGTACTTGTCCATTGTTACGATTGGCACCAATGGAATAACATTTATTCCATTGAAAATCCGCGCTGTCAAAGGATAGCATGCCCATGCACGAAGAGTATATGAGTGACGATGAAAAATAAAATACATCCTCAGCAACAGAAGCGAAGCGTTCAGCCATTTTGTTTCTGAGGAGAACACTCCACGGGGCTTAGTAACCAGGCAGATGTTGAACTTGACATGATAAATGCAATATCTGCAGCAGATATTGCATTTATCATGTCAAGTTCACAAGCTATTGTGAATTGATTGAATGCTCTCGACCAATCAGTTTTTTCATAGTGAGTCTGATGTATAACAAAAACAATTATCGGATGAGGTTTTTATGATATCAGAATAATCAAGGTCGAGGTGGGGGTTATCAGCCGAAGCCGAAGGCTGAGGCTGATAACCCTTACCGAGGCCTTGATTATTCTGGATATCACAAAAACCCAATCTAATAATTGTTTTATTATACATTGAACGCATAAACTTGGAAGTCATGTTTCTGCTTCTTCACTGACGGTAAGCAGCACGAGTCGCGAGAAGTTGACATGATTACCCTTGGAAATCATGCACTGCGGTCATACTTGACATGATTACCGTGACCTTGACATGATTACCCGTGACCTTGACATGATTACCCTTGACCTTGACATGATTATTGTATAATCTGCAGTTATGACGTCACGGGCGCTGATTTCGAAAATTCACTGTACGCTTTCGGGCAATCAGAAAAAAGTTAGAGAGTTCAATGTATAATAACAGACCGAATTGGACTCCACTCGGTCCTATTACCATTATTTATAAAGCCCTGGCTTACGTATACCAGTTAGAATCTCAGGTTATGAAATCAAATAACAAAGAGTCCAGTCACATCTTAAATGGAGAAAATATATCGATAACTTAGAACAATGTTAAACGTTTGATTTCTCATAGTGCCCTGTAACCTAATTATTATTATATTACTATCTTTTTAAAAGTGATCTTGATATCAGCAGGCAAGTCAATGTGAATGTAACTCCCTAAAACCGAATAAGCGACAAAATAATGAACAGCCAAAGGAGCAGAAAAACAAACGAAAGCCCGGCCGCAAAAAGGCGGCTGAGAGCGATTACAGGACAACCGGGCCAGGGGCCCGTTTCTCGAAGCTCCCAGTAATTACCGGGCCCGTTAAGCTGTTTTGTTTTCCATTCCAGACGGGAGTTTAAAAAGTTTTGAAAATTATACAGTAAAGTTATCAGCTAAAGAAACAAAATAGACTTCATTAGAGGTCAGAACACACCCTACTTTTCTTGAGATTTTGATTTAAAAATGCGATTTCGGGCCCGTTAAGTTACCGGGACTTTCGAGACAGGAGCCCGTTTCTCGAAAGCCCCGGTAACTTAACAGGCCCGAAATCATATTTTGATATCAAAGTCT
>JAHPZR010006400.1:10000-29805 GCA_019787425.1 Platygyra sinensis
CTGTAAAGAAATGGAGAGTGAGAATGACCGCGGGCCTAAGGGCTCGAACCAGGACAACTCGACCAGGGGTATAAAAGGGAAACCATTAGGCCAGAGGTCTTCCCAAATCATGATTAGATATTGACTTCAATGCGTTCTTTCTTGATAATGCTGATAGAGCTTGAACTTGGAAACAAAGATTCAAGCGGCCAATGGAAAACATCTGCAGGCTAAATCAGTCTTTGCACATTCCATCAAAGTTTCTTAAAGACAAAGCTCTCAAAGTAATTCAGCAGAGACTGGAGATGATGGATATAGTGTACATGATATACAGTGGGTTTTGACTGTTCCCGCCATATGAACTCCAAGAGCAAAGCAGTTCATGAGAGAAGTAGCTTATGAGGTGTGTCACCTCAAAGAAATCGAGAGCGAATAATCTAATTGGTTTTTAGTAGAATTCTAACTGAAATTAACATAGCTTTCCGAAGTTTTGGAATGAATTTTAGATGTAAATGGGTAATTATATTCCTGAGAAGACTAAAAGAAGCACATTTACGGTTTCATGACGTTAAAAGCTTAAAAATATTGAAAAGCTGGTACGCGCGTAAACACCTGCAAATTTGCCAGGACAGTTCGATACGTGCAACTTTGTTTAAGGTATATTCCCCTGAAATAAAACTGACAATAGATTTTCGTTCAAACTTTGCCCACTGAATATTTATCATATGAGAACTTCAATTTTGAAATAAAAAAGGGGGGTGCCCATGCTCATTAAAGAGCACTGAAGCATTGAAAATGACACATTTTGGCATTAGTTAATCCTTATTAGAAGAACGCATTCCCAGTAATAATTGTAGATTTTTGTGACCGAGACTCATGAGAACACGCATTAAACTGGAGTCAATAAATTGTGTCGGACCGAAATAAACTTTTTAACTTTGATTTAGACAGAAAGCTGAATTCTTGATTACAGTTTCAACCAAATTTCTTGACATGGTTACCATACGGCAAAATAGAAAAGACCAACTTTCAGCAATAGAAATCAGTTTAGTCTTTCCTCAAGCAAAGTTTATGATAAGTTGATTACAATGACTGAAAAAAAGTCGGGGTGCCCGTGCTAGTTGATTCGGCCTTCGGCCTCATCAACTATCACCTCATAGAAATCTCGAGATCATAATCTAATTATTAATTAGTACAAATCTACTAGCGCTCTATCACGAATGTTGTTCTCTGATTGGCTACACTAGGGAGGCAGCGTGGCCGAGTGGTTAGAGCGCCTGATTTGAATTCCGTTGGCCGCGGTTTAAATCCCGTTGACCGCTAGCTGATGCCCCGAGTTCAACTTCTCGGTAACGCTTGTAAATAGTCAACTAGTTTGCCTCCCGCCAGTTGGGATTCTTAACCCAGTTAATTTGTCATTGTTTGTTTGCATTGGCCCTGAAAAGACCCCCTATAAGCCTGGTGGTTTCTTGAGGTCTCCTCACCTAACAACTTGCTGTATATTATTATTGTTATTATTATTATTTATTTTATTATTATTATTATTTTTTAATTTGTTGTAATATAAAGGCAAATAAATGATGATGATGATGGAGAGTGGCCAATTACGTATACACATACACATACTCATACACATAACACACATACTATCCATTCTGTTGTTGATAATGAGTGGTTGTTATCAAAATGGCGGCCGCGTCATTGCCTGTTTTGAAGTCCGGCTGTGAAGAGGATTTACATAAAGTTTTGAACGACTAGTAGATTTACGCTGAAAAAATTTGATTATCCCCTCTCGATTTCTGTGCCCTTGTCAACTGTCACGCGATAGAAATGTGGAGCTCATAATAAATTGTTAAATATGTGTATGTCAGATGCACTTTGCACATACTGGATTAAAACGGTACAACAGGGTGCTGAACACCTGACAGTGTAATTAAACAGGCGATACATGGAAATCGTAATGGACTCTCTTTATTCGTTGTTCTCTCTTGCTTTGTATAGGCTGGGATCGGATCACGTGAAAATCCGGAGCAAGCTGTTGATTGCTTTAGAACCAGAAGCAGCCTCGTTGTTCTGTACAGCAAAGAAACTGAATGAGCCGGCTCTGTTTCTGTGGGAGCAGAACTGTCTCAGCCAAATACACACTATATGATTGTCGACATTGGAGGTAAATGTATTGCGCACGTTTGTGGCAACTATAGTTGTGATTCCACGAGGTTGTTAAATTATCTGACTCAGGAAGAAAGCGTGGCATGCGACCGCCGACCGGTTAGCTCAGTTGGTAGAGCACCGGACTGCCGCGCGGGAGGTCGCAGGTTGAAACCTGGACCGGACCAACACTCAGGGTCTTTAAATAACTGAGGAAAAAGTGTTACCTTGTAATGACAACTGCAAATGGTAGACTTTTAAGTCTTCTCGGATAAGGACAGTAAACCGTAGGCCCCGACTCACAGTACTGGTGTGGGACGTTAAAGAACCTACACACTGTTCAAAAAGAGTAGGGGACGTTATCCCTGGCGTGATGGTTTATCACTTATTCTGTTCTGGTTTATCACTTATTCTGTTCTGTTCTGTGTATACTACTATTCTTTTTAATATGATTGTGAACTGCGTGGCTGCAACTTGCGCCTAAATAAGCAGTCTGGCAAAGTCCCCCACAAAGTGTTGTAAAGCGCTTTGAGCGTCAGGATAAAGCGATATATAAATGCCGTATTTACTTTTACTTTACTTACTGTTACCCGAAATCTCTCGTGCAGCCCCGGTATTTACTAACAGGGCGATACAGGCAGAATTGCGAATCCGAGATTAATCTGTTACAGACTGATCACAGTCGGACAGACAGGTACAGATTGAAGGCTACCTGACCAGAATTGATCATGAGAAGAGAAGGGAGTTAAACAGAATTTCGCGCTTGAAACAGGAATGTTAGGTCACGGGTCTCTCGTTTTGTACTCACCTTTGAGTCAACAAATGACTTCAAAAATGGTTCATAAGAAATTTGCTTTGTACATTTTCATAGCAAAGTACCTTATTACATAAGAGCCTGATTAGATACAATGGTGAAACCACTCTACCATCAAACATGTACCCTTGCCTGTTAATCAGTGTTTACCTATAATTTTTTACTGATCTATGATAGGTCTATCGCATATTTTGGTCCATGTTTGTGATTGATCGTGATGTCATGTCTCTTCTGGACCTTGTGGTAGCGAAAAAGGGGATACCGCACACTTTGACTGACAACTCAGTTTTTTGGCCAAAAAAATTCAACCTAGAGTTGATTCTGACAAAGCAAATTGTTGTTTTTAGGTGGCACGCTAGACGTAACGGTACATGAAAAGCAAGATGACGGTACCATAAAGGAAATTTACAAAGTAACCGGCGGGGCTTATGGTGGCATCAAGGTAAATCATCAGTTCGAGGGTCTCTTGAACCAAGTCTTTGGTGATCGAAAGCTCTTTGATTACCGCGGACAGTTCCCCTCTGATTGCTTAAAGTGATGAATGATTTCGAAGCAAAGAAACGAGGCGTCCGGGCCATTCAAAACAAAGAAACAAGAATCCGTTTGCCACGTAGTTTTGTCTCCTGGATCAACGATATTTAACAGCGGCGTTGAGACGCTATGGAGCAGGCGAAATCAAAATACTCCACGAAGAGTATCTGTGCTTGAGTTCAAGAGTTATGGTGAAGCTTTTTGAGCCTGTTTTGGAAGCAATGAAAGATCATTTAAAAGAACTTCTCAGTAAGCCACAACTTTCACAAGTCAAAGTGATGCTACTGGTTGGAGGATTCGCTGATTCTGTTCTCCTCCAGGGTGAAATCAAGAGAGCATTTTCCACACGGTGTCGTGTGGTTGTGCCTCCTGATGCTAGTATAGCCGTGGTCCAGGGTGCTGTTCTGTTCGGCAAAAGGCCAGAGACGATAACCCAACGAGTCCTGAGCAAGACTTATGGTGCTGACTGCTGTCGAGATTTCATCAAGGGAGTCCATCCGGAAGGAAAGAAGTTCGTGGCAAATGGTAAGGAGATGTGCAGTGATGTGTTTAAAAGCTTTGTGAAAGAAAATGAAGTCGTAAGACTGGGACAGAAGATTACAAGTATGTATCGACCACTATACCCAGACGAAAAGCAAATCAAATATTCCTTCTACGCCGCGAGCAATTCCAGTGTAGTGTTGGTTACCGACACTGGTGTCAAGAGGATTGGAAGTGTTGTGGTGCAGTGCCCTGAAACTTGGCGAGGCCTGGATAGAGAATTAGAAGTCAGCATGTATTTTGGTGGAACAGAAATAACAGCAACTGCCAGAGATATCTCAAATGGAAATACAGCTAAAACAACTCTGGACTTCTTTCACGTTAAGTAACAATGATCTGATTGTCACCAGTAACTTGGCGTAAGTAATATCTCAAATTTATTGCTCGACTAATTTTTAAACGCTTTCAAACGCTGGCTAAAATTTAGTTATTTCCGACAAGATGGCATTACAAATTTTTACGTCTCATCATAGTATGAAAGAAACATACAAATTTTATTATGATGGTCACGACTTGAACGACTAAGAGGCATAATACTACTATTTTGCTAATTGATAAGATCATTACAAGAGATTCGATATTTACATTAACAAAATATATATTTACATTGTTACAGTTAAGCTGCCTACTAAAGGAGACAAAGAGAGAAAGGTGCCGTTATTTCAACCTTCTGACTGACTGTGCGCAAAAGCGTTAATTACTTAGCCAGCATACTGACAGTTGTACAGGTTTTTAAAGTTCACTAGCGGAACCGATCCGAACCTCTTCCCTGTCGTAAAACTCAAACACTGATGGCGGCAACTCCGGGGTAACCGACATTTTAGTTTTCATCGGCAGAGAAGATCTTCGTTGGCCAAGTTTGCAAACATGGTTTTCACCACGTTGTGTCTGAAAAGAGGTTTGAGAATGACAGAAACTAAGTTGTTAAACAGTTGTATGTAGTGCCGCCGGTGGGGGGGGGGGGGGGGGGGGTCAGTACATCTTTGTCAGATCCAGATATCCTTCCACACTCATTCGTGTTCCAGGTGCTGTGCTTGTAGGACTGAAACTTATTCTACTGTGTGCGGGAATTATTACTGCGCCTATAAGACTTGAACCTGTAAGGAACCGGAAAAACAGGTTTACATAACGATTCACCAGGCCTATAGTTTAAAAGGCCGCTGATAGTATATGCTCTGATAGTTCAAACAATAAAAGTTAAATAAATTACAGCACTGAAAAATACTCAGTAGGGCTTCGCCTTCTTTGTTTATTAAACAATCGAACACTTTCAGAATTCCAGTCCAAGGCTTGTGTGTGCAAAGCATGATTAAGCCCTGCAATTACTGGGCCGAGAAATGTAGAGACGTAATGTCGATGTGTATCGTTTCAACACAATCAATCACGAGAAGATATGAACTCACTAAATTGACCTCGCTCCCAATGTGTGGCTTCATAGCTCAGTTGGAAGAGCATCGCACTAGTATAGCGGAGGTCACGAGTTCGAATCCCGTTGAAGCCCTTGAAGGCTTCTTCTTTCCTATGGCTTAAATTGGGAAATTTACTGCGATGATCATTCTTAACTTTCATTTACAGCCGCAGTTCAAATATGAATTATTTCATATATACTTCACAACACAATCAATGTCAGCCAAATGGACGGATTCGGCTAACGTGTTTATATCCTCGTTGGAACCCATTTCATATCATGTGATGATTCATTTGGGAAGATTACAATTACTACCGAAACGGGTAGACCGCGAATTCAAAGACAAGAGTGACAGTTGATTGTGGCGCCAAACGTTAACGATATCGGTCACGTGGCGTTGTTTGTCAAATCGAAAAGCTGAACGCACGTGTTCACATTCCTTTCTCCTTGCTCACTTCGCCGATACAGCTTGTTGTCCGCACTGCGCAGTTTCGGAGTCTACCATTCTCGTGGAAGCCCCAAATACTTCAACTGAAAGTTTTCTTTTACATTCCGCAATGATGGAGTCTGAAATGCTTCCTCTAAAGCTTTCATGTTTGTAAAGCTTTCATGTATAGAGTTCGCCTTTTGTTGTTTACAGAATATTCTCATTGTTGAATCACGCACTAGAATGTGACCACATGGGTTTACCTTTTTCGTCTGACAAACAAAGCCACGTGACCAAAATCGTAGACGTCTGCCGCCGAAGTCAACCGCCACGGTTGTCCTTGAATTCGCGGTCTACCTGCTTCGGTAGTATTGTTCTGTTTGCACGTACTCCGAGCAATCAGTTGCGTAGAGCACATTTCACAATTGTATCCTTCCAAATGAATCATCACGTGATCTGAATTAGATGACAACAAGGATGCAAACATGTTAGCTGAATCCGTGAAAAGGACATCTCAGAGTTGCATTTTGCCGCCGTATGAAAAGAGTCTCCGTGCAAAACTATTCATTAAAAATGTGTCCCCACTACAATGTCATATCATGTACATCAAACCCTTTTTCATATGAAATGTTTTGCACAGGACTCGTTTTGACACTGAGGCACAAGGTTACTCGGAAATGACCTGTTTGTAATTTTATTTACCAGGTCTCCAAGGTGTAGCTCCGTCCCCTTTTAATCTGCCCGCGGGAGGCTGGTATTTAGGAGCAGAGGAAATGACGCTTACCCTCTGATGTCTTGGTGACTTACCGGAACTGTTAAACTGCGAATGAATTACAAAACGATCACAAAGTAACACACGAGTGCCTTTACTTGCCAAATCTAAACAACTGTATAGATGACTTTAGATCTTTGTCAGGTAATATTTTAGATTTGATGCAGCCCAGGTAATCAAATCCATTGATACCTCTAGAAAGAGGACTTTTGACTTTGTAACAACAACAACAACAACTTTATTAAACCAAATAATAATAGTTAATGGATGACCTACCCCGCAAAAAATGGGCAAGTTTGAAAATCATGTCTTTACAGGTAGCGAAGATATAGTTCAGCAAACTCTGAGAATTTTACTCACAAAGTGTGTTTACCGAGAACCGATGTGACCAGCTGAGCAAGATACGTTTCTCTCATGTGCCCCTCCCTCTCCACCCAGGAGATCAAACGACTTACAAGCGATCTGTTGGGATAACCTGGCAAAATGCTAGGGGGGAGGGGTAGCAGGACTTCTAGTCGCTCCGTGGAATACGGAAACCGGGATAAGATATTGCAGAGTAGGCAAAGTGCCTGAGTGCTACAATTATTTTGTAAACTAGAACATATGGTATCATACCAGATCTACGGATTCTTCGTGACTTGCAAAGAAGGCGGTGTTGAAGTCTTTTTAGAAACGCACCGATTGATACCCTAAGAAGAATGTCATGGAAAAAACACATCATAAGCCTATGGATAACGTGGAATTAATAGGGAAGTGTTCGCCTGATCGAGATCACTAACAAAAAGCAATCAATAGATGTAAGTCATGATCTATATCTCGAGTGAGTACATCGAGGAACAAACAACGGATTCTAATGCAATCAAACCTATTTTAAACAGGCACCAAAGGTGTACAAAATGTTACTACAGAAAAAGCTACTTCATGAGGGTAAAAATACTTTAGAGTTAAAAACTGACGACCCTGTGGCCAGAATGTCAGGAATTACGTTAATAAATCGTAAAACATTCAATTCTTCAAGTGGTCCATCTTATAGAGGCCACAATGAAACTCTGTTAATCAGGTCACTTACAGACCACAAAAATCTGGCCTTAATAACGCTTGGCTGTATTAAAGAGGTTTTTTAAATAAGAAAATAAATGACTGAGGCGTGAGCCGGACGAGAGTAAAGTGGATGCAATAACAAGATGGACATAAGACGGGGTTCCACTGTATTTCATGAGGATAAAAACACTATGCAGTTCAAAACTGTCTATGGCCCCTCAATATCAATCAAGGTAGCTGTGAGCCACTGAACTTTGAAAATAAATTATGAAAGAATGTTATGAGGCATTGCTCATACATACATTACTTTATTTACCCTCGGATTTTAGAGTAACTTATGCAGCTAATATCTCCGAGCATTTAACCATCATATGAAAAACTGTCTGTGTCTTTGTTCGGAACGGAATAAAATGGCCAAGCCAAAGACGTGACCTTAAGGCGAGGTTCCACCGTACAGTGATACATACTGCACAGACAACGTGTTCTGTGATCCAAACGTCATCATCGCGCGCGCGACCGCCACCCCGAACCCTACCCGCGCTAACGCTAAGCAGCCCTGGTATCCCTAACCGCGAATTGCTAACCCTAACTCAGCCCAACTAAGCCCAACTAACCCTAGAGGGGCCCGTTCCTCCGCGCGCTTCGCTGACCTTGAGCGCGTGCGCTTGCTTGAGCTTGGGTGCACGCGCTTGCCTAAAAACCCTAAAAGCGGGGGGTGCATGTGGCGCGTGCGCCTGGGCCCTAGAAAAGCAAGGGATGGAGAGGAACGCCCCTGACTTTGACCTTAGGCACGTGCGCGCGCAGGTTGAAAGGAGGGTTTGTTTAGAAAAACAGGTATGGGGTTATTAATACTAAAAAAAGAGGCGGGATTGTTCAATACTATCGTTTGGCTTGTTTATTCTTATTTTTCTTGGATAAGTCTACATCTGCCCTCTGAAAGAATCGACAGTCTCTAACTCGACATACAAAGTAGGGGCGACTTGGATTTTTTTCTGCTTTGCTCACTCTGAGCGAAACCGCTTCTTCGCAGCCACATATCAAGCTTTCGTGTAGTTTGCCACAGACGTTGCTCATGTATTGGTAGGCAGAGTCTTCATACATGAAGATCGGGCATTGATCCACTTGACATTTGATGTAAACGTTTCCATTGCTTCGGGCTTCAAACAGTATTAGATTACATTCGTGGAAGGGGCAAACATTCAAATTGTAATTTTTTTGTCGTCTGTTGTGAACGGCATGGGTTGAGGGTCTGTCGTCTGGGGATCCGTGGTGATGAGATCGTCTAATAGGTTGGCGAGAGCGTCCTCTTGGTCCAAGGTTGATGTTAGAGGCTGAATCTTTGTCTCCTTTCTTTTACGGTTTTTGTTAACGGGTGGCAGTTTTTGGACCATTTCCTCCATAGCTTCTAAAGGTCGCTTTTCACTTATCATGCTCGATCAAAATGAAGACGAACGCAACACTATTTGAAGTTAAATACTTTTGTTGTTTCATTCCCGGCATGATTTGCGCGTTCCTTGTGCTTGCAGGTATTCTGTTTTACAGCTATTCTGCAATACCTGCAGATTTTCTGCAACGCCCTGCAGATTTTCTTCAATACCTGCAGACTTTCTGCAACACTGCAGATTTTCTGCAATACCTGCAGATTTTCTGCAATACCTGCAGATTTTCTGCAAAAGCTGCTGATTTTCTGCAATACCTGCAGATTTTCTGGAATACCTGCAGATTTTCTGCAAAACCTGCAGATTTTCTGCAATACCTGCAGATTTTCTGCAATACCTGCAGATCAGATTTTCTGCAATACCTGCAGATTTTCTGCAACACTCTGCTGATTTTGTGCGAGGGGGGTGCAGAACCACCTTAAATTTTCGAAAATTTAAGGTGGCTCTGAACCCCCCTCGTAGAATTTTTTTAATTTTTGCAAAAAGTTGCATCTTATCATGCTGATTACAATTCGATAATAAAAAATGGGGGTCATGGAGCCCGTTTTTGAGTTATAAGCGCTTAAAGCTAAAATTAAGGGTGTTTTAGAAGGTCATATTGTTGCTATGGTAACCTATTATGCCACAAAAATAACAGCAACTTGTTCCCCGATGATTGGGTAGTTTGTTGATACCCTGACTTTGTACAGAGTGGTTTTAATGACCCATCAAACTGTGAGTCTTGGAAAGTACTGGAAACTGCTTTCAGCCACCTTAAGTGGCTTCAGTCTTACTCGGTCTGCTCAAAGGTTCCTATTTTGAATAACAACACATCAGTAGTTAATGACGCTGGTTTGGGCCGTAGCCAATCAGAGAGCAGTGCATATCATTAAAAATTGCTCTTGACCAATCAGAAGGCAGGATTCATTTCACGTGACCATCCAAGCGGAGATCTTGAAACGACTTTCGATTTCTCCCTTAGCAACGGGTTTTGATTGACAGGTGTGTCCCTAGCAACGGGATGACAACCCTAAGGAGGCTAAGGGAAACTGCCCACTAGCCTCAACGGAGGACTGGGACCGGTCTCACCATTTCCCTTTTTTAGCCTCCGAGGTTATGTGACAAAAATCGATAAGTAATCGATAAAAAGGTACTTACAGTGTTTTTTCCCGACCTGAAGAAAATGTGCGCGGAGGTCCACCCAGCAGCCGGCCATGTTGAAGACTGAGGGTCATGGGTCCGAGTGTCGGTGATATTGGTTTTTGTCGCAAAGCATCATGGGACGGTGAACGGGGTTCCAATCAGCAATTACCGGAAGTGACGTTTGTTGAAATGAAGGGGAGAAAAAAGGCGGCTCGTGGTCGGAGACGAGTCATTATGATCCGACGTTGGATGACAAGAAGGAGACGCAAAAGAGAGATGGCGGAAAAACTGGAATCGACTGCTCTCTAATTGGAAGCGGATTTGCAGGAGACGGTCGACAAGTTGAAAGAGACAGTGTTAGAGGAGGTTGACCCGGCGAAGGACCAACAGGCATCATCTGAGGATGAAGAGTTGATTAAAACTGTGACGGCTCTCAAAGTGAAGATGCAGCAGGATAAAGAGGATTGTAAGCAGTTACTGAGAATGGGGACTGAAGTTAAGGAGAAAGAAGACGAGTCCTTGTTTAAGTCTGTATTCGGTCTGATTATCCATGACAGTATGGATTCCATCATGAAGAGGGAGGTGGTTCATCTCACGATGCAGATGAGTTTGTTCAGGAACAACATTGCACGTAGAATGTTGACGGATGAGACATTGACGGATGAAACTCCTTTGAACATAATGAATGTACCGAAAGGGTTCGAAGAAGCATGGAAGGTGTGGAAAGAACAAGACAAGAACGAGTGTCAAGAGGAACTGTCTTACCAAACTCTTAGATCACTAATCATTTAACTGTAAACTTTATTGAAGTTCTTTTTAAAGACAAAATATAGATGTGTTGTTGAGTCAAACGTTGCATCAGTTTGAGAGCTTCACTTTCGTTATTTCCTAAATGGATGAGGGATAACATCATGTGGTCGGGTGTGAAGAATTTCCCGTGATAACCCGAGGTGCTTTCAATGACACGTCCGTAGGGCCACATGTCGGATAAGTCTGTCCGCACGTACCATGGAAATGGAAAGTGTTTGAGTAGAAACACGAGGGTGGTGTCTTCCCCAGGACATGGATCATCCAGACGGATGTTGCATGCGATGGGTTTTTGTGTCTGAAAAAAAAATTGGCGTAGGGTCAGGAAAAATCTCCGAGACCACACAATGTCTTGAACGGAAAACTCACCTCTTTAGAGTTTGCTTTTGAGGTGTTCATACCACTCCAAAGGTAGCATGTAGGGTTCTCCGAGATTGATTGATTTGCAATGGGGACAGCGCCTTTTGAAGGCTGGTTTTCCCCAGGTGTGGTAAACTCTACAACCCTGGTGATAAAGGCTGTTGCAGCACTTGGTAAAATCTCTGTAGATGGGATAATCTTTACCACACCATAGACATCCGTTCACTGAAAAACAGACACGACAACTTTTTACAACTCAAAAATTTATTCTACAAAATTTATTCTATTTTTACATGTGGGACGTGTGCTAAGGGTCCTAGTGACCTAGCGCCTTGTCAGATCATACAGAAATGATTTTACATGTTTGACGCGACTCATAGCCTGTTCCTCGCAATCGCCCAGGAACATGGGCTGATAGGCAGTCGTATCGTCGTCGTAGTACATCCCGTAATAAGCGTGGCAGCACGTCACCCAAACACTCCCCAGTCCCCACGCGTCTCTAAGGGGTCCCTTCACAGGATGCACGAATTTTTCATGGTGTCCTCTATCCCTCAATTCCATGAGTGGTTGCCGACAGCATGGTCTTTTCTGTTTGCATACATAACATTGTTGGAATGCTTGCTGGTCCATGACTGTCGGTTGATAGAAAAAAGGAATTGTTGGGATAAAGGACTCCATGTTTCAAATGAGAAAAGAAGATAATACTCACCTTTTGGGGTTTTCTTGTCCATTCGCCTGAGAGATGGTCACAGCTCAATCTTTTGCAAGTGAAGAGTGTGACTTGCTTCGTCTCTTTTATACGCTCGGACAAAAATGGATCCCAGTCTCTCCCGACTGGGGTCCAATCCCTCTCGGACGCACTGGTTGGGGGGTACCCCTATCCCCCTAGGACCCAATCCCCACCACGTGACAGACCCTCACCCCACGTGACAGCATTGCGAGTTCTGATTGGTTGACTGAATCTCTATAAAGGTGAGAGTTTTTTGTGAGCAGCCCTTAGGATTTTTGCTCGTGTATGTCATGGCGTTGAGGCGTAGTCGCAGGCTTCGAGGTCTGGCCCCTGAAGAGACCGAGCTCCAGCAGGTTTGCTTTATCTGCCAAAGAGGTATTGATAGCAATTCCCTGACGAGATGCAAACGCACTTCCTGTTGCAAGGTGTTCATGCACAAATCCTGCCACCGTCAGATGGTGACGAGACTGCCTACTTGCGGTAATTGTCGCCACGAGAACGAGGAGGGACAGCGCGAGATCGTTTTGGAAACGGACGAGGAGGTGGAGTCGGATGAGGATCCCTTTTCCATGGGTGAAGGTACGATTCCTACTAGTGCTCATGTTGAGCAGGAGTTGATTGAGTACAGACGTGGTATGAGATACCTGAACACTCACTACCCTGGATCCTTGTTTTGGCAAGAGATACCGTATGTGATTGATCCTGGTGTGTGGCTTGACTATTACCATAAGTTGGAGTTATTTACTGGACTGTTTCCGGGACAACCCTTGTATGTGCATGGAATTGTGAGAATGCCTTGCGAAGCGACGTGTTGGATGCGATGGGCCATTTATAGGATGTTTATGTTCAATACTCCTTTTTCCGTGTTTGATGTCACGCGTAGTTTCAGATTTAGATTTTTGTTCTTTCGGGATGATACGGATAGGAGTCTGCGAATCGGTCATCTTTCTTTATTGCCTTTTAGTGGAGGACCACCGTTGTACCCGGACTCATTGTTCTGTTGATTTTTTTCCTCTAGTGGACAGACGACCTTATAGAGAAAGGCTTCGTCAAAAAGTGTATGAGGTTCTCCACACTTACAGAGATGATGGTCGACCTATTTCTACGCATGGCGTGGGAACTCCATCGTGGTCCATCTTGAGTTATCCCCTCTCACCCGTGATATGGTTTCAGTACTATCGCGAGCTGGAAGACTTTATACGGAACATTACAGATATCACCTCGACGAGACATCCCACACTGTACATTCATGCTACTGTGTTTGTACCGTTTAACGCCACACTGCACGCCGATCTGCGCTTGGCGGTGTACAGAATGTTTTATCATAACACGCCTTACTCCGTGCGGCATTTTATCCGATCCATTAGATTTAGAGTGTTATGCGTGGCCTCAACCTCGTTCGGGGATCAACTGAGGATCGAAAGGTTGAGATTGACAGATGAACTGTCCGATCCCGTTTACGTAGGCTCGGAATTATTATGTGAGTCATGAGAGAGTCTTTTTTTGAACAACAAGAAGATGTAAACTTTTAATGTTGAATTAAAAAACAAGTTACAATTTCAAACGTTTCTTGGCTTGCATGATCCTTTTGACAATACGTTCCGTCAAGGTTTTACGTCCCGGTAAGTGATCGATCCCTTGAATCATCTTGGCATCGGCTTTCCATTTGTCCCGAAGATTTTTTGCTTTGGAGTAGTCAATGTCGTGCTGCTTGGCAAGTCGATCCAGACGGTTGATACCAGGATCACCACGTGCTAGACGTTTCTTCAGTTTGGTACCTGGTCCTATGTACTGGTAGCCTGGCCAGTGAAACTCGATCCCGGTCTTTCCCAACCATTTTTGAATGTCGATGCCAAACCCTAACTGACTCGCTCTCTTTCGTCGTCGTCTACTTGTGACGGGTGGGACGGGTCTTTTCTTAGTCCGTGTCCTCGTCGTCCGTGCCATAGTCCAGTTTTCGTTTGTCTGGTGGGTCCCAAGATTCCCAACCTTCGGTCAATTTCTCCCACTCGGTTTTCTTGGCTTTTTTGGGTTGCTTGCCTTTGGCTTTGCCTTTGGGACTGTATCCTCCGTCGTCGTCGTCGTCGATGTACTTGGGGTCGACACCGATGGACTTTAGAAAACCTTTGGCGGCTCCGGATAAGGTGGCCTTTTTCCAACCTCCGCTCTTAGCACTCGACGGTTTGGGTGGAATGGGAGGTTTGGGACTCTTTTTCTCCTTTTTAATACCTGAGGTGGAAGGTTTGATCTTGATACCCGAGGTGGAAGGTCCGCCCTCGATGACGATCGGATCTTTCTTGACTCCTTTCACGATTTGTTTCAATAGAGTCTCTACGGGGGCATCGACCATGCCTTCGGGTTCTTCGGTACCCTGGTAGGTCAAGGGTCCCGTTTTACCGGTTCGTAGGCGTTTCACCAATCGACCTTGCTCCGAGGCAAGAGGTTTGGTGATCTTGACGGCCATGCTGTCTGGAATACGCTTGTCTTTCAGGATCATGTGCACTTCGGCGGCCAAACGTCCCGCTTTATCCAATAAGGCATTTTCGGTCATTTGTCCCTTGTAATAATCTTTCAAACGATTAAACTCTTGCACTGGTACCATCATCACTTCCTCCGTCATTCTTGCTGTCGGGGATGTCCGTGAGTTGACTCAAGGCTGTCTCGTAGCACTCTTGCCAGTACCTTGTCTGTTCTCGCTCTTTCTCTAACTCTCTTTTGAGACTCTCGGTGGTTTTTCTACCGCCAGTACAGTTTTGACACAAGTTGTAGGTCTTACCGGGTATGGCAGAGTCTGAGACCTTCTGACATTCATCGCAGATGTCGCTGTATTTTAAAGCCAAGTACTCGTCGTGCAGAGTGTTATATTTTCGATTCAGGAGGTCCACTTGGTCTTTGTATTGGTCGGCACGCTTGTTGGCCTCTTTCAATAACTCGACGAGTCTCGATGTGCAGTACTCGATCTTGTCCTTATGAAAATCCTCTTCTCTACAAAACGGTTTCCACCCGGGTTTCCATCCTTTACGTTCCGGTACGACATCTACACCTTCCAGGGGGTACCCTTTGTCATCGCGTCCTTTCATCGAGGACAACAACATGCTTTGAAACAATCTTGTAATCCGCTCCAGAATCCGTTCCCTGTTTGCTTTAAGAGATGTTCTCTTCGACGTTTCAACGAGTTTTCTGCGTCGTCCAATCTCCCGCAACACGTTCTTATGCCTTTTCAGTTTGTCGTACGTCTTGGATTTGATGGGTATTCTTTCTTTCAGCAAATTAAGAACCATTTCTCTGACAGCGTAGATCTGATCGGCATTGGCGTGCGTCAACATGTCATGGCGTCTGTTCCGATTGGATTCCTTCAAGACACTCTGTAGAAAGGGACGTTGTCGTCGTAACCGCTTCATCGTCTACGTCTGCGTCGGTGGGATCTGGTTGCGGCTTTTATCCCTCTGATCAGACGTCCCCCTTTCTGAGTACGGCGTTTGCTTCTCTTACGAATGGCTTTTCCTGCAGCGTATGCTGCCATCAGAGGTAAGATGACCCCAGCACCTCTCTGTCGTCTCCTCTTTCTGCGAGCAGGCATGATTATGAGCAATAACCATTCAGTGGATCCCTTATATTATTTTTGCCATAAGACCCTTTGGAATGCCGCGACGGAGAGTTTGACGAAATTGTCTCATTTCAGCGGGTGTGGCTTTCCGTTTCTTTCTCTTTCGACGTGTGGCAGCTTCCAAGGCTTTTTTGGCACCGTACCCTGCGGCTCCCGAGGCGGCTCCTAAGGCGACGGCTTTTCCTCCTGCTATCAGCGCGGGTAACAGGGCAGCCAACGGTAGGAGACCTCCTTTCTGACGTCTTTTTGTCCTTCTTGGAGCGATTCGACGCTTTACTCTCTTCGGCATGATGCTTGGAATGAGGACTCACACGGGTGAGGTCGGCAATTTATGCTCTTGAGGGGTGACGGGACAGTGATGAAATTTCTTTTCGTACTGTTTGACTAACCGATCGGACGTGGGAGGGGTGAGATCCGTGATGGTATCGTCCATGGTCTGCATCTTGATCAGGAACCCATCAAATTCTTCCAGAGACAAACCGCGTACATGACTTCTTAATTCAATTAACGTCTTTTCGTAGGTCGTGTAAGCAAAACGACACATGTCCATCTTGGTGGAAAAATTCTTGAATTCGTTCCATCCTTTCACGACGGTCCCGAACGCAGTCAACCCTATCATCACTAAACTATCTTCCCATACAGCACCTACGACGACACTCAATGCCATGACCAATAGGGCTAGTCCGTTTAGGAAACCGTGAGAGTGTTTGAAATGGTAAAACATTTGACGTCTATACCACCATTGACGGTGATAGTACGCGTAGAGTCCATCCATACGATGTAGAAACTCCGGATCGATCTTGTCGGCGTATTTCCTGTAGGTTCCATTCAGCAAGGTGACGGGAGTACTCTTCATGGTTCGAGCTGCAACGTGGTTCTGTGGGAACGGATGAAGTCTCTCTCTTTTCTTGTAGTGAATGTAGAGATGCTGCTCCTCGGACGGGTAATTCCTCGCGTACCAATAGAGGTCGTAGACGAGATCACTGAACGCCGTTTCCCCGTACTCGTTCATTATATGCTGTACTTCTCGAAACCCTTCGCAGGCTGCAACGCGTTCCAGCATGGCTTTGTCTTGAATCACGCTTCCTTCCTCATCCTCAGGCATGATAATGAGATAGTAACGGCAATATCGGATAAATCGTGGAAACCACTCGGTCTCGCTTCGCAACATCTTCTTCTCAGCTTCGCACACTGGATGAACTGCGAGACACCGTGGGTCGCGATCCGTTCTTATAGGTGGTGGTGATCGTGTTGGTGGTCGTGATGCCCGCGATACGTCGACCAGCGGCTGTCTGCTGTTGATCGTGTAAGATTTGAGCCAGTTGTTGCTGTATATCGAGGTCGTTGAGACGACGTCCTGCTCGGGGTGAAGGAGTAGGAAGTGGAGGAGTAGGGAGTGTGGAATCGCCATCGTCATCGTTACCGCCGCCACCGCCGCCACCGCCGCCACCGCTTCTTCGACTACCACCGCTTCTTCGACTGTCACCACTTCTTCGACTGCCACCACTTCTTCGACTGCCACTTCCTCCACTACTACTACCGCTGGCACTGCTTCTTCCACGACTTCCAGGATCACTGGGAGAGGAAGGAGACGTGGGACACGTGGGACGTGGGACACGTCTAGGTTGTTGTTTGCTCCAGTCTCCGACCGTGACATTGGAAGGAACTGGATTCGTGCTGGTACCAACTCCGATCGTAGGTCCCTGTGGTAATATACTGGGTGAACTTGGACCTGGCGGCGTGTCCAATCGTCCTCCTACTCCCACGGTCTGTGGAGATCTGATCACAGGCTCAAGGGGTTCATAGTCTGAGAGAGCCTCGAGATTAAAGGAGTACTCTTCTTCTCCACTCATCCTCGATTCACTCCACAACACATTCACTTCAACTGATGACATCTCATGATGCCCTCGTCTTTTAACAAATGACTCAGGATGCGTTGATCGTCGCGACTGGCGGGGTGAAGGTCCAATAGCATGTAGCCAAAAGGTCGTTCCGTCACTTATCTGAATGTATCCATCACGTCTTGCCATCGAGTGGGAAACGATTGCAGTAACAGGTTCCGTAGTCCCAATTGATCCCTGGGGTTCTTGAATGCCATGATGTAATGCGCACTGCGAGAGATGGTCTTGGCGAATTTCCCGTTTGGAAAGAGATCCTGACACAGGTAGAGTACCGTGATACCTCGGTGATGCGAATCCTTGGTGAATAGGTCCAAGTCTCGCTTGTCATTGCCTCCTTCATCCATCAGATCGTCCAGTACTAGTACACCCCCTTCGGAGAACCATGTAGGAAGTGACTCGCTCTCAGGGAATCCCTTCGTGGAATGTCACACCTTCGTTTTTGAGTCTTTCAAAACCTTTCTGCCACGACCCGTAGCAATAATGAATGGGTTTTGGGTGTTTGTCAAACAACTCCTCGTTTTCCAAAAGTAACTGGGTCGTGAACACGGTCTTGCCACACCCCGACGGGCCTGCTATTAACAAACTGGTAGGTGTACGAAATCGAAATGCCTTGCATCGTTCCATGTTCACGGATTGTGAAAGCGCCGCAAATACTGGTCTTTTAAGTAACTGGTAAACGGGTAATGAACCTTATGACGTGCCCTTGTTCTCAATTCAAAGATCGCTTGGCGAGTGGTCCAATGATGTCTCCTGAGAAGGGTTACCACTTGACGGTAACTGTAGCAGGTCAAGATGCTCTCCAAGAGTGGGATCAGAAGATTCTCTTCCCGACGTAACAAGAGGAAAAGCAACTTGTCTTTACAAAGACGTAGAAAATGACGAAACCACTTTGCTTCACTCCGCAACATCTTCAAAATGAGAGAGGACTCTTGATACATTTACTTTTTATCAAAAAACAGACCAGACCAGGATTCGAACCTAGGAGCTTTGGGTTATGAGCCCAACGCGCTGACCGCTGCGCTATCTATGCAGTCAGTTTCTTCTCAAAACATCAATTTTACTTCAACAAGTGCTTCACACCTTTCAACGAACCGCACGTGCCCTGATGACACGGGGTCTTACAAATCTTGCTCCAAACGAGTTCGTCAACAATCAAACGTCTCAACATCTCTCCTACTTTATGATCATTGTTCACGTAATCGTTTTGTCTGAACCGATTCAAAAAATCGTTCATACTACGACCTTCGGCTCTGTCGATCAGGTACATCAAAGCGTAATCACCACAACTCTGACTGAACAGCGACTGTAAACTCTGTCCATTGTGCATCTGGTACTTGAAATGACGATTCAACCATTCCATAATCGGACCCGCGGTTCCGTACACGTCCAGCGATAGACCGTAACTGTCCATGATCTCGCACTTGTTTCCCTCGGACCACATGCCGATCCAGTGTCTACCCGGTTCGTCGTGAGGATCCGTATTGACGATGTAAGCGGTAGGTCCTTCTTGAGGCAGGGACCGTGGGAGTCGGTCCATGGGACCGTCCCGTAAAAGACGCAAGCTAGTTTCGGATGCGTTCCCGTCAAGTAATCCAACTGTAAATTATTCAGGGGTACTTTCTCCATCTTCACTGGTACACGTCGTAAGTGACGATCTTGTTTCCGTTGATTTCCAGCAGGTTTTCAAACTCGCCGTACAACAAGATGGTCAGGTTCACGCCTGGATTAGCTCCAAAATCGATCACCAGACGCAGTTGACCTGTCTGCTTGGGGTTCAACACTGGACTGTCCAAACATCCATTGGCTGTGTTATCAAATACAAACATGGTGCACCTCTTGCCTTGTCCCCAATTCTCTCTCAGGACCATGTTACCTTTTCCTCGGCATAGAACTCCTGTCGCTTGCAGGAATCTGTAGTAGCCTCTCAGGTCTTTAGCATCATTATCGTGATTGAGTTCCAGGGTTTCATAGGGGTACTCTTCACCATTCACCAACTGCTTGATAGTGGACACATTAAACTTGCCAAAATTGAACGGGTTCGTGGTGATATCCCCATTGAAGGCAGTTTGTTTCACCAACACCACCACTAGTCGATTGGGGAGCTGGTTGTTGAATGGATTATTGCACTCAAAGTGACGGTCATCATTGGGATGGGAATAGGTACGGATTTCTCCTCTCA
>JAHPZR010006402.1:2500-20000 GCA_019787425.1 Platygyra sinensis
GAATATAATTCACTTTTCAAATGAAACGTAATAACTACATCGTGAATCGATATAGATGACCGTCCGTGTGACACGTCAACTAACTGGTGTGGATGGAAAAACGTGCTTGGATGGAAAAGAATCAAATACAGAGAGCTTAACCGGAACCATCAAGATGAGAATGACGAAGGTAACCACTTCAAAAGTTTCCATACTCCCACAGATATCTCTGTTCCATCAGTAAGCCCACCAAAGATGGCTCTGTCAAGAGTGTAGCCCCGATAATTTACTTTTACAAAACGGCGAGAGTTGGAGAGAGCAAAATGACATGGAAGCAGTATGTGATATGACAAATCTTGCGGAGCACCTTTCGAATAAATACTGAACGCTTTTTCCTCTCAATTTGTGAAATTTAAATGTGAGCCAGTTTCACTTATTTCAAAGAATGCTTTATTATGCTTAGGTTTTGTTGTTGTTTGTAATCTTTTACTCATGCAGGTAACTACGAGATTCATCTTCCCGAAATCAGTTTTGGCCACGTGTCATTCCCAAATTTTAGATGGCCTAGTGGCGATTTTACCATTTGCTTCTGGTTGAAGACGAAACACAGTGGCTTTTTCATCGAATACGAAGTCGCCCTCTCCAAAGAGCAAAATGCTGCCTTAGTGCTGGGGCTTTACTTTCATAACCGCAGTTTTGAAGTTCTATTTGGCAACATAAGAAGGTATTAAACAACTGTCTCACACTGTCTTTTGTGATACAATAAAAATTTATTCTACATTTATTAATTGAATGCGAAGCGTTTTCGGTTTATCGCTATTGCTGTCCATTTATTTTCGTTCTTGCCTTGTTTTCCCCGGCTTTAAAATGTAGGGATCACATTATTAGATTCTCTTTGAGCTTTGGAATTAATGTATCATGATATAGGGGACAGGACGAGTCAAAGTTATAATAGCTTTTTTATTTAACAAATAAAGCAATCTGCAAAATCGTTCGTACTCTGTTCTGTTGTAAAGCACGCAGGAAGCATTTTTTAACAAAATTAAGTATTTCATCAGAAATAGTAACAAATAATATATAGATTTAGGCCAGCCTAAAAGCGTAGCTCCTGAGCCTGGTTGATCAAAGCAGGATTAAGCTAACCCAGGAAAAGGTAGAATTTTGATTTGAGCTTTGTAACTTTGCGGTGAGGTTTTCTGTATAATGTTTGGCCTCCTGTTTTGAGTTTTAATGATCACCATATACACAAAACAAAGCAGCCAAAAACATTTTTTTCCCTAGACTGCATGACTTGGTATTAGCTGTGGATGGCCGCCATGTTGTGGACGTCGTCGTCGTTCGTCGTCGCTGGGCGCACGCGCCCGTGATCTATGCCGCTAGCCATTTTAATCATAAGAAAAGAGTTGCATGGGTTCCTATTTCTATGCATACGTGTGGTTCCTTTTTCTATAATTATGGGACTGCGCTTGGAAAACCTTGGGACCGCCGGAGCTCCGCCAGAATGCCTTTGATTAGAAACATCACTAGGTTGAGAATTTGGCCTAGTTGAGAATTTTTAATCCATGCATCTGTTCTCTGACAAAGTGCGCTGTTTCAGCCAGATAGAGTGCGCGTTATGTGGAAAAATCATAATGTCGTTGAACACAAATCTTTTTTCACTACACGTGCAAGTTGCAACAGAATGTCAAACCAAATATGGGGCCTTTCTTCGATCATTACATGTAGGTCACTCGCGTTAACAGACTGGCTTATAATTTTTTTTTACACAGCAATATCACAACGGGCGTGACAGACGACATTTGGCACCACGTGTGTGTCGTATGGGAAGGTGAGAGGGAGCTCTTGGCATTCTTCAAAGATGGCGAAGGATATTATTTATCAAATGAGTTTCGAGCAGGCTCACTTAATGGGAGGATTAAAGGTAACTAAATACTCTAATTGTCTTACGCTGGTGGTTTTGCAAGACTCCGTTTCATCTCCCGTTTACATTGATTCTTGAAGTGAATCTCTAATTTATCTAACAGTATAAGAGATGACAAAGGGGAAAATTTCGTTTAATTAGGCTAAATGAACAAACCTTCTCTTCTAAGGTATAGGAACTATGACTATAGGCTTCAGAGAAACAAACAAAACTGAGTCCGATGCCATTGTAAAGTTGAGTGGCTTCAATATGTGGACGTATGCAATAATAGCAGAGGAGGTATTGCGCATGTCATATGGATGTGGTCAGGAGGCAGGACAAGCAATGGCGTGGGAAACAGTTAAGCAAGGATTGAAGAAAAACGTTACGGTGCAATGGTTTCGAACTTGCAACGATAGAAAAGGCAAGTGATTACGGAAAGTAAAGAAGGGGGCTACTTTAGCGGTTTTTAAAATTGAGTAGAGTAATCCTGCAAACACTAATGCAACTGGCAATATTATCTCTTCACGCGACGTCTGCGAGAGTAACTCACAACTTGATGAAGAGAAAAAGGTACCTAAGAAGTATGCCAATATTTTGAAAGCGTTTCCTCATAAAATCTGTTTGAAGTTCTTTAATGAGAGAAAGCCAAATAGGAGCTAACAATTTATGAGAATCTGAAACTGAATCTACTCTCAAATATTGCTGTGAATTTCCTTTTTTGTTCATTCAAGTTGTACGAAATGTTAAGGTTACTGGAATCCAAACTATATTTTCTACAAGAAACATATTCTTAAGCAAACGATGAAATTATTTGGAGAAATAAATGGGGAGGTAAAATATTCTTTTCCCATGGTACCAAACACAGCAAAGATGTTTGCATTCTAATCAATCCCTTGGTGCAAGGCAAAATCGATTATTCTTTTAGTGACAAGTCCGGAAGAATTGTGTTAATTACTATAGTTATCAACTCTTTAATGTTATCGCTTTGTAGTATCTACGCCCCAAACAATCAAGCTGAACAACTGGAATTCTTGCAAGAGCTAAACAATTACCTTATAGACAAATCGGAACTGACTACACTGATCGTAGGTGGCGACTGGAATTGCACTTTATCAAAAAATGCTAAAATTGGAGACAAGCCCTGGAAATCGACTAATTATAGAAATTTATTCCTGACTACTATGGATATACTTGATCTCGTGGACATTCAAAGAGAACGACATCCAAAATTGCGCAAGTATTCTTACAAATCAAAGGCTCTAAAAGTAAAATCCAGAATAGACTTTTTTTTGTCGCCAAGAACTTGACACAATTCGTCAAGTAGAGTGAAATCTATCCTTCTGTAGCGCCTGACCACAAAGCAATTTACATGTCATTGTCTTTGTCTAATGAAACACTCAGAGGACACAGACTTTGCAAATTTAATAATTCACTGTTGAACAATGAACACTACGTCAACAAAATACGTGAACTACGGGTGGAGAACGAAACAATTATTAAAAACGAGACCCAAGTTTTGGATGCTATTTAAAAGTATTTTAAGGATTTCTATACATCAGGATGTAGCGTAACACAAGAGGAATACGATAGCTTTGTTCAGGAATTGCGCCTTCCTAAGCTTTCTGATGAAGAGCGAGATAAAATTGAAGGCCTTTTAACGTACGACGAATGTAAACAGGTCTTAGAAACTTTTGAAAATGATAAGTCTCCAGGAGAAGATGGTTTTAAGGTAGAATTTTATAATTTTTTCTTCGAATTGCTAGGACATAACCTCGTCGAAAGCTTCAATGGGGCTTATGAAGCAAACGAGCTTTCCATCTCCCAGAGAAGAGGTATCATTACTCTTATACCAAAGGAGGACGGCTCCCTGTTAGATTTATCAAATTGGCGATCAATAACTTTACTTAACGTTGATTGCAAGATAGCAACTAAAGCCATTGCTAAAAGAATAGAAGCCTCGTTACCAAGGCTAATAAATTCGGACCAAACTGGTTTTATAAAAGGACGCTACATTGGGGAAAACATCCGTCTCATAATCGACATCATGGAATATGCTAAGACGCACAACATTCCAGGTATTCTAGTGTCTCTAGACTTCAGAAAAGCTTTTGACTCCCTTGAATGGCCCATTATAATGAGAACATTGGACGAATTTTGGTACGAGTATTCAAAAATGGGTTAGCACCTTTTACACCAACATAGAGAGTGCCGCATTAAACAATGGTTTTCTGACAAATTGGTTTCGGCCGTCTAGAGGAGTCCGTCAGGGATGCCCACTATCCCCGTATTTGTTTATTATTTCAGCTGAAGTACTGGCCAATAATATCCGACAAGACCTACATGTCAAAAGAATTGAAATATTAGGAAACGAACTGAGATTGAGCCAATATGCAGATGGTACGAATCTTTTTTGTGTTGACCTGGCTACTGTAAAAAAGGCCTTAGAAATAGTTGATAACTTTGGTTCGCTAGCGGGCCTAAAATTAAACCGGAAGAAAACAAAAGCGATCTGGTTGGGAAAATGGAAAAATAATAAAAACAATGCATTACAACTGAAATGGCTACGCAATCCGGTTAAAATCTTGGGAATCCATGTCTCGTACGACGAAAAAGGAAATAACTAACACAATTTCAACCACAAGTTACAAAAATAGGCGCCTTAGAGGCGCATGTGACTACTGCTTAGAAGATGAAAAGATGACAAGTAGAATAGTCGTAAATGGAATTGTGTGGATCAGAATCCATGCAACTATTTGAAATAATGAATGTTGGCAATGAGAGATGTAACTGAATGCTTGTAAGGAATTGTTGAAGAATGTTTAAATTCCCAAAAGAGGGAAAAGTTCTGAATTTGTCCACTGTTGTGCTGCTGGTATGAAAGCTAATCACTAATGACTAATCATTCCAAGATAGAACTGAAAAATGATTGGACAATCAAAAACAGTTTTGATTATTTTTGCTCATCACACAAGAGTTATTGGAGAATATTGAGTTACATGGAGAATTGACGGATCATGGCACAGACCATGGCAACTATTTATAGGACTTAAGTCTTACAGTATATACTATGGGGTTAACAGTTTTTTTCTTTTTTTCTGAAAAGCAGTTAAGTTACATGTTTGTTGCAATCTTCAACACTACTCTATATGTTGTGTTGTATGTGAACTTAACTGGTAGAAGATTGAACAAAACATCTGTGAGGATTTCCTCAGTTATTGTTGGCATGAGGCTTTCTTTGTTTTGAATGACCAGTATTTGCTTAATAAGCTCCTCAAAAAGGGTTTGTGATATTTTATTATCAGAGTACTGCACCAGTACTTGGGCATACCAATGTCTGGATGAAGGTTTAAGTTTTTGCTTTAAGTGGCAATTGTTGCACTCTTAATAGGCTGCTGAAGTACACGTAGATTGCTGTAGTTTCTTGCTGCACTTAAGCAGGAGGAATATGAATGATGGTAATGATTCCTAATACAATATTTCTCCTTCAATTGTTGTGGATACGAATTGTGTGGTATTTTGAGTTAGTGGAACAGCTGAAACCTCAGTAAAATCTTTGGTGAGCTGTATTTCTGTTCCATATTTTACTACGTTCAAATAAACATTGTCATGATATTTGTCCTTTCATACTGTTACATTATGGAACATGTATGTCCGGTTGTTTTCAACTTGGTTCATAAAATTCTCCCGCAATACCATTTTGATTGAAGCTGAAGGTTCAAGCAGCGTACAGTTCACAAGAGTCAAATCTCCTGCCTTTTCCTCTTTGGACATGTTTGTAACTTTGGCCTTGACAGTTACATGTTGACCAATTCGGACAGACTTGACTGATGACAGCGTGGTTGAAGATTGAATTTCTGATCTTGAGATGTCAAGTTCTGGATAGTGTTCAACTACTATTGTATCTCCCATCAACATATCATTGGTGTGCGAAGAGTTATCCACATTGAACTTTTTACTTTTGATGGGGCTCTTTTTTTCACTGTAATCTGCAAAAATATTATGCTTTCTTGGTGACAAGCACACAGCTCCAGTTGTTTTATGTCTTCCTTGTGATTGGCATTCAAAGAACTTTTTGTATACACAGGAGAAACATTATCTATGTAACCAATGAATTCACTGTTTTGAGTGGCAGCACTAGTGCTGTTAGTAGCTGATTTTGAGGAATCTTCCATGACTGAAAAAGAAAAACAAGTTATTAAATTACTGGTAAATAGATTGACTAGCAATGACTGTCAATAAAGAAAGAATTATTGCTGTTAACGAAAATAAAAGATGCAATATTTGTAACATCAATTACAATGTAACAAATTAAATAGTGGATATTTACCTGACAATGACTGTAAGAGGATAGAGAGGGGCACAGGGGTTGGTACATTATTGAACATCGCTAAATCTTTGAAGTGATTATATTATGTACTAGTCTTTTAGTATCTATCATATCACATCTCAGTGTGCTTGTATCCTTCTTATATCATACAATTAAAGTCTCTAGTGAAGTTATATTTCTGTGTTGAAACAGTTAATTAATGCACATATTGATTTGTGGTCTGAAAAATATGTTTCTAATATATGTAAGTGTACTTGAGATTCTGGCAGGTTTGTATAAATGTGGTCTATAGCTGTTTTGTTGTCAGTGGTATACAAAGATACCAATTGCCTGTAGTTATGCTCTGTAATAAAGAGATTATGGAGAGGAACTCTATCTGTTTTATTTAACCAGTTTAGATTAAAGTCTCCAATGAAAACATTGTACTTTGTAGTTGTATGTGACAAGACTTGTCTTAATGCGATACAAAATTGTGCCATTGGCACTTTAGGTGATCGATATATGCCAATAATGGTGATATGAGGTAGGTACATGCATTTCATGATAGTCATCTCAACACCATTCCTATTAAAACAATAAGGATGACCAGGAATGAATTGGATCCTGCTGTAGACAGCTGTACCTCCAGAAGGTCTTGTAGTGTTATTAGACTGACCATCGTTTCTAAACAAACTATATCCATCAATGGTATATACATGCTATCATGATCTGAATGTGTGAATCTTGTTTCTGAAAAGATGTTGACATCAGTGCTCGAGTAGTTGAGATCTCTACGTATATCTTCTATATGTCTGTGTAATGACCTTGTATTAAGATAACATATTTTTAAAGGAATTGAATTTGCAGAATAAAGAGGTAATACTGATAGATTAATGTGACCTGAGTTTCGTAACCGTTTCATTTCAGTCTTTACATCAGGACTGACAGCTATTTTATTTTCACAAAGATTAGTTATATGTAATCCCTCTATGGTTGTAACTCTACTAAGACCTACATAATGTATGTGAGGTATTGCTCTTGCAGTAGCAAAGTTAACAACTATTCTTCTCTCTGTGTCACCTTGTGACCTGTGAATGGTTTTAGCAGCAGCAGGCCTCAGAGGGAATTGCTTCCTCACAACTTGAGCTGTTCTATTTCTACCTACTGCAAATTGTGTGGTAATTGGTTTGATATGTGTCCATGTAGATTGTATACCCTGTACGTACAAATGTTTATTGTCGCGTCTAGTTTTCTCTCCTACAGCAGCATGATCGAACAGTACCCATATTATACCAGATGGTTTGTCTTTCTGATGTAATTGTACCTTTTTCACTACATTACCAGCACCATTTGTCATACCATCTTCAGTTCTTACATTCATAGCTAATTCTGTTCTTTCACCTTCAGCTAGATGAAGGTTAGACACAATTTGTTTTGTTTTTCTAGGGTCATCAGGTATCTGCTTCATAATTTTATCTCTAAGCTCTGAAGAGTTTGCTCCTATTACACTGTCTTGTGATTTAATAGTATACTTTTCGCCTTTTGCTGCATGGTGCACCCTTTCATTGAAATCATTCACCATTTTGTTTTGTATAAAAAGATGAGGAATATCCATTAGAAAGTTAAGTTGACTCTTTTAGTTTCAGAATGTCATCAACTGTATGATTACCTTCCCTCAATCTCTTCAATATTTCAGCAAATACTTTGCTTTCTCTCTGTCTCATGATTTCATGGAGCTCAAACATTTTGAAATGCTTTTGCCACAGGTTTGGAGCAAGAATGCTGTATTCTGAGTTGTCTAAATCTTTAAATATATACCCATCCATAACAGGCTGAAGTTGAAATAAATCACCAATAGCAATTATACTGACACCTCCAAAGTCATCATTACTACCTTTAATATCTTTAAGTCTATTATTGATTTGGACATTAAACATGGTATTTCCTACCATTGATATTTCATCTATATATATAAGTTTTACACCTCCCAGCTGACACCTGAGAGTATTCAGTCTACTAGAATCAAGTGATTTATAGTCTCTTAGAGATTGACATGCTGGTATTGCAAGAGCACTATGTAATGTGTTTCCCTTGATATTATAGGCTGCTTTACCAGTAGGAGCTAACATTAAAACCTTTACTTGATGAAAATCATCACCAGCTCTGGTGTTATAGTATTTTAATGCTGCCTGATAGAAGGCTTTGGTAACATGTGATTTACCAACACCAGCTCCTCCGCTTAGAAAACAGTAGAATGGATCATTGGATGTTTTTATAAGATGTAAGATATGGTAGAAGAACTCCTTTTGTTCTTTATTTAGGATTTGGACCATGTGTCGGTATTCGTCATCCGGTACTTCATTTAATATAAGTTGTTCAGTATTGGCTGTAGTAGATGGAATGCCTATATCTTCTGAGAGAGCTCTCATTTAAATCAGGATGCAAATCTTGCCCACCCTCAGCCTCATCCTGAAGTTCTATATTCTGAGTATTTGGTGCTATCGTATCATAATTATCATCACTCTCTTCCATGGTACTTAATTGTTCTTCAATCTCATTTAAGTCGTCAGTACAAACTGTATACAGTTTCATCTGCTCATCTATTTTAGCTTTTAATAGCAAACAATGTTCTTGGTATGAAGTACAACTGCCGATCAAGTCAGTATTCTCATTTCTCCATGACGTGAAGAGCATAATAAGCTCCCGATAATGTTTTTCAGGATCTGCCACCTTATTAAAACCAACACTTCTAATAATTCTTGCTTTTAAACGCCTTTTATTCTTTTGACTTTTAAATTCAGTTTGGAAATCATCATCATCATCATCATCATCATCATTTTCTTGTTCGCTAATTGATGTTTCTAAAAGTAGATCATCAGCATCTGTTTCAAATGACTTTTTGACATATGGTTTGCGTGGTAAGTCATACCATGCAGCCCAGTCAGCTAATGTTAAGTGTTCTAGTTTGGCAGGACGTTTGGTGTATATATCCAATAATCCACTAGCATATATTTCATCGGAATCATCTTCCATTTCTTTGATATCATTGAAAGATTTTAAAAGTTTAACTCTATCTTCAGGAGGTGAGGTATTGACAAATACTACCTGACGGGATGATTTCCTCATTGGTAATTGCAATACAATATACACAGCTTCTTGTGCACTGATCTCAACATTGTTAAGGAATTTATTACCTATATCTCTGACTTGCTGCTTAATGCTAGCATTTCCTTTTCTGGCTTCATCACAAGCAACTCGCAAAATCTCGCTAATGCCTTTTTGCGCTTTTGAGATGTAGGGCACAATATACATGGCACATGCATAAACATCAAGCACAAATTGAATGTCCATGTTAGCTCTCCATGCACTAAGGCAAGCAGCATTATAATTGTTGACTCTTAATTCATTTGGCTGTCGTTTCAAAAATATTGTAGGTGATTTTAAGTTTGATCTAATAGCTAGAAGGTATGTTTCCTCAGACACTTTTAAATTGAGAAGCAGTTGGTCAACTGTAATGTCTTCTCCTTCTTTCATATCATTTAATTGCTTTTTTATATTTTTCCAGATGTCTTTAAGTTGTTTCAATTGCTTATGTGCCTCTTCATCTACATCTATAGGATAAAGAATTGTTGTGGCCTTCATAGGTGGCTGAGGATAATTAAATCTACATTCTGTCTTTGATTTTTTTCTACATGTATGAGAATGTCTATGTATTTGTCTGTTGACAAGTTTTAGCAAGTCAGGATTATCAGTGGGTTTTTCACAAGTAATTACTTTATTGATGAATGCTATGACTTCGTTATCACTGTCAATACCAAATGTTGGACCATTTTCAAGCCATATCAACATATGAATGTGAGGTGAACCTCTTTATTGATATTCAACTCTATAAAACCAGTCAGCAATTTTACCTAATGGTGCTGCATCACTCAAAAGAAAGTTTCTTAGAAACTGATTAATTTGATAGTCAAAATGTCTAGCACATGTGACAGGATCACTTTGAATTAGTCTACATTTTTCCTGCCAGTTGAGATTTTCTAGTTCATTATCAGTGTATTCTTTTCTGTCAACAAGTTGACCAAGTATCTTTAAAAGATGAATCCACTGTGTTTCTGCTGAAGAGAAACTACAGAATAAAGAAGCTGAGCCAAGTTGTCTTATCATTGCAAAAAGATCCTTTTTAGCTTTCTGAAAATAAGAAGGAGAACCTCTTAATGCCCTCAAAAATTTAAATCCTTCATCATGATGGATTAATTTTTCTATAGCACCTTGCTGCTTTAGCTGTCCCGCATTGATTGACCTGTTATTTCTATGGCACTTACGTAAAGCAACCTGTGATTTTTCCAGCAAAATTTTCATTTGTAGCTTCTTAGTTTTAAAGAATATGTTCTCCACACATTTTGCAGCTCTACGGTCTGAACGTCTTAACTCTGACTTACAGATTTCACTATAATGAACAGGAGTAATTCTACTGTCATTGTCGGGTCTTTTTTGACCTAAGAATATACCTGGATAAGCTAATTCTTCAGGGTATTTATCTCTAAAAACACTTAGGGGGTATGTTTCCTTCACCAGGAGCAACATTAAGAACATATTGACGTTCAGTATCACCTAAGAAATCTGTTGCAGTTAACATGGTATCAGTCACACCAGCAGGTATTTCTGCTTCATCTTCACTCCAATCATCTTCCTCATTAAGTGATTTATTCTGATTAGTAGCACTTAATCCATTATCAATATCCTGTGCAGCATCTTCAGGCTGATCATTATCACATTCATCCAATATAACACAAGAAGTATTTGCTATCCAATTTTGATTAAGTACAATTCCTTCTTCTTGATACAAACTACTGTTGTTTAGAAGCCAATGAGCAGCCTGTAAAACCTTGTGTGGCCTTACATTCAAAGATAGTGCTGAACCTTTATACTGTAATCTTCTCTTTAAGTTGACATTGATTGTTCCATTTTCATGTGGCAACCTCGGTAACATGCTAATAGTAGCATTAACATCTGCTGGTACATTAACAATGTTGCCATTAATTTTAAGTTGTCCCCCCTTTGGGGCTTGCATAAGCTTTTGAAATGCTAGTCTAGGGGCTAGTAGTCTACACTCTAACTCATTTAGATCAAAAAATGCAGGTTTTGGTGGAAACTGCATGCCATTGACAACAGCACAAGGTGGAACTTTATTATTAGATAAATATTTATTGCATGATGTACACACCCATTTGATGTTGTCAACACTTGTTTTGTTGAGTAAATACTTATCTACATTTGGACTTCTTTCTCTCAGTTTAGCAGTAGAAGAGACACTATGCTTATACCATAATTGGTCACAGCAGCTACATACATAAACTGGTCCACTGTTCACAATTCTGTAAAACTTTGATATCATATCTCTCAGAGATTTTGGTTGTTTTTGTGGAGTTTCATCATTAACTTGAGGCAAATGGTTGTTTTGTTTGGATCGTTTACTAGCTCTGTATTCTCTCATGTAAGCATTGTAATTGTGTCTCTTTTCATCTTCTCTAGTTTTTTTATATTCCCTCATATATGCATTACTTTTCTGTTTGTCTGTGTCAGTTTTTCTTTTTTTCCTATATTCTCTCATATATGAATTGTGCTTTCTCTTCAAGTTGTTCTCTTTTGATAGAGTAGAGTTAGAGTCAGACATCACCAAAACTGTGTTATTTACGACTGACATTGGTACAAAGTTAAATGCTACAGTTGAAACATAATGTAGTTCATCTATGTGACCTAAATGAATAGTTTGAATATCTGTGGTAAAATGCACTGGCTCAATAACACTGGTTTCTGCAAAAAGGGGATTGGATTCTGTAATATGAATTCTTATAGTAAGTTTGTCTGCTAGGGCTTGAATAATGAGATTATCACACCATGTACCTTGTTGTGACATATTTGTAACATATTCTAACCAGGAATTCTCACTATTGCTTTCAATAAACCTCTCGGGATGCTCTCTTAGATACTGAACAGCTAGAGCCCTAACATTCAAATGAAACTTAGGATCACCATATAACTGGTGTGCAACAGCTCGAAAAAAAAAAATCACCGCCACCACCAACATCTAGTGGTCTCAGTCCATGTCTACGTAATCTTGTTGCTAATAACATATTGTTTTGTGGAGAAAAATCAATAGATTTACTGACAACATTTTCTACAGGACCAGGGTTCATTTCAATGTCACCAGACAACAAAAGCTTTCTATCAGACACAGTATATTGTTTACTTTGACTGTTTTTCCAATAATTCTTGTATGCACATGATAACTGGGATCGAAAATAAGTAGTGTAAAAAGAATACAAGTTCCTATGAATGTAGTCAGTGTACCATAACTTATAATTAGTTATTAAACGAAATAATTTAGATGATGTAGGAATTGATTTCCTAATAATCCTTTTCAATTTTTTTCGAAGTTTTCTTTTTCTCATGGTTTGGATAACTCTTTTGACTGGAATTCTGGATGGTTCCCTGTTTCTAGAGTGCATGTGTCGATTGATTTTCGATTGTTTACAAAGTTTTCTGGCAGTCAGTCTGTACACAGTAACTGAAGGCTCATTTGAACTACGATCGTTATTTACATCTAACAATTCACAGTTACCTGGAATAATTATTTCATAAGAACTTTCGGAATCATTCACCACAGCTTTCATATCGATAGTTTCTCGATCACTAAAAGATTTACGTTCAGTAGTTTGACAAGCACTTTCTCCTTGTAATGTAGGGTTACGATTTCCCGAAAACGATTTGTTTATGCTGTAAACGGAAGCAATATTCCCACAATGGGAAAGAATATCATGTTTTCCCATAATATTCCTCCAAACAGGCTCAATTATCTCACAATGAGGCTCAATATTCCTCCGAAGAGGCTCAGTTATCCTCTGAAGCTTTAGAGGCTCAGTTATCCTCCGAAGAGGCTCAGTTATCCTCCGAAGAGGCGCAGTTATCCTCCGAAGAGGCTCAGTTATCCTCCGAAGAGGCTCAGTTAAGTAAAGATTCAAGTAAGTTTTTTCTCATACGAGGCTTATGTACTTCCAAATTAGGTGATGGACAAAACACTGACCCCCAGTCCATGGACTACCCTAATGGACTACTCAAATGGACTACCCCAAAATGGACTACCCCTAAAAATAGTATTCCAAATGAGTACTATTCAATGTTCTAAGCTGCTAGTATAATTAAATTACATGTAACTTCTGCCTATGCTCACTCTGCAGAGCCTCTAGCCACCATGTAGAAAAATTGTGCTTAATGAACAATTGATGAACACAAAATGGTCCAAAGAGCATAAACTCAAACCAAGTTTAGTCATTTGATTTTGAATCAGCTGTATCCATCAGTATGAGGATCATACTTTAAATTCTGTAAACATAATAACTAAGGCATGACCGTACTGAAATGTGAGTGAGGAACCCAGTAAAACATTTGGTATAGGAATAGCACAATTTAAATGTAAATGTCACACAGTGATTGTCAATCTTGTTCCATGCGATTCAGTCAGCCACAGCACATGCACAAGATAAAGATCAGAGTTGACAAGAATAATTGCCGAATAGTTAACCTTCAAACAATAATTATGCAGTGATAAATTTGACATAAATAAGTGCCAAAAATTAAGTGGAAATTATAGTCATTTGCAGTGGCAGGTCCAAGGGACATTCATAAGGGGGTGGGAGAGAATCAACAATTTGCAACCCTAAAGTAGGGTGAGAGGTTGCAGTACAAGAACTGGATCTTAAGCTTCATATGTTGCAGAGCAATTAATAGACATAATTTTATCATGCAGTGTAGGCATCAGAGTAACAAGTTTTCTTACACCCCACTGGAATCAAGCTGACCGCCATTTTTAACTTATTTTGTTTCACTCGGCCAGTGAAAAATTACCTTTAAGTCAGACTATCCTGAGCCTAGAACATTCTAATCAATACCCATAACTACTGTAAGTTTATATAGTAATACTGAACATGGGGAGTCTACTTGTCTATGTTGTGTTAAGTGGTTCCAGAACAAAAATAAGCAAGGTACAGCAGCTTACAACTTTCAATAATACTCATTTGGGTTATTATTTTTAGGTGTAGTCCACTAATAGGGTAGTCCATTTGGGTAATCCATTGAGGTAGTCCATGGACTGGGGGTCAGTGTTTTGTCCATCACCTCCAAATTACGGAGTATCGGCAAGCGTACGTGTTGTTTATCACGCGTCGTCAAATCAGGTTGGAATATCACAGAAATTCGTCGAATATATCGACCTAAAAGTTGAAAAATACTCACGAAACCTTTCATCTGATCGGTTAGAAACAAAATATGAAAGCTGTGAGAGAAATCAATGTTAAATACACTCACTCACCTCGATCAATTTTCGATGTTAATCGTTCCCATGCAAAGCTAAGCTGAGATCGAAGTATAACCACACCACCAGGCAGCCGAGATTTTCGTTTGTCATGGAGGACCATCGGTAAATCATCGTTGATACGAGGTGTTCTCGAGAGACCACGGAAAATATATTTGTTGTGCTGATTACCTCCGAAGTATATTCTATTGTTACTTACTTACTTTCGGAAAACTCAGATGATGGCAATAGTGACTGCTGCGCAAGCGCAGTAGTCAAAAAAATTGCAAACAAATCTGGACCTATGGAGGGCACGTGACCTTACACTATTTGGAAGAGTACTAATTATAAAATCTCTCGCTCTATCACAACTCGTTTACTCAGCATCAATTCTCAATGTCCCTCAAGAAATAACGTCAACAATGAAAACAAAACTGTTTAAATTTCTATGGAAAAACAAAAACGACAAAATAAGAGAGAAGGCCTCTATCAAGATCGAGACAAAGGGGGTGTTCGTATGATTGACGTAGAAACTATGATTAAAGCATTGCGGTTAGCTTGGATTCCGAGACTTTTCGCACCAGGAAGGAAAAACTGGAAAACTATCCGACACTATTATCTAGATAGATAAGGAGGTTTGGGTTTTCTTTTAAGATGTAACTACTGCACAAAGTATATTGACGGTTTGCCATCTTTTTATAACGACATTTTAAAATTTTTCAATAAACTGAAAACCCGGTATAACTACGACAGAGGACAGGATATGATCTTATTCAATAACAAAGAAATTCTCGTTGGAAGGAAGCCCATATTCATCCGTGAATGGTTTAACAACAATATTCTGTCTATACAAGACTTGCTGAATAGTAATGGCCAGTTTATGTCTTACCAAGAATTTAAAAACAAATTCGCTTGTAAAACGAACTTCCTCCAATTTTATCAAGTTGTAAGTGCAATACCGAAGCATCTAGTCACAAAAGCAAAAACCACAGTTCCACCGGAAAGTGAACTATACATTGAGAACAGCCCCCTTTTCCAACTAGACGACCAGACAGCAATCCACTTAGGCAAAGCCAAAACTAGGGACTTCTATTGTTTATTTAACAAAAAAATTCACACGAGGTGTCAAACTGGCCCAACAAAATGGAACCAAACAATGCACCTGGATGGAGAGGCATGGAAAAAAATATTTAACTCCCTGAAAAACATTTGTAAGGAATCAAAATTAAAAGAATTTCAATTCAAACTTATTAATAGAATTGTCCTAACAAAAAAAGAGCTTTTTCGATACGGAATCAAAACGGATGACGAATGCCTCTATTGCGGTGAACATGATTCAATTGATCACACATTTAACTTGAAGATTGCAAATTTGTTAAACACTTTGTAAAAATGTCATCGACTGGTTTAATGCTGTCAATAATTCGAACTTTATCCCAACGATTGAAGAAAAATTATTTGGCATCATGTCCGGCCCATATGATAAAACATTACTAAAGAAGTTTAATTATATGCCCTTGTTTATGAGATACTACACAAAGCTATTCACCTCTCTACTTTCGTTGACAAAGTGTTATTTAAATACAGAACTGAAAAATTTTCTTAATAACTAATTGGAAAAATACTCCTCGCCCAATGTATGCACCACAAGAGACATGTTTAAACGATTTAAATACTTATAAAGGCGTGAACTGTCCTATATATACAAAACAGTATTATTTTTTTAATTATCAACTAGAAGCAATACGCCTTCACTGTATTGAACTGGTAACTATGTAAACTAGGTAAACACATGCAGATGGTAAATAAAGATCTCAAAAAAACGGTTACTGGAATCCGTTATTCGTCTCGTGAAAGATTGTTACTTAAGTTGCTAACTTTTGCACTTGTTGAGACATTTTCGGCGACTACGATTTGATAGAATTTCCAAATATCAAGAGTGGTGTAAGTTTTTAAATAATTATTGAACGAGCTTTCATTTGATTTCTCATTTATCATGTGACTGAGAAAGTTGCAAACGCGCCCCCGTTTATTTGTACTGCTGCACGAATTAAAAACTAAGTCAGTAATGATTTGCTTGCTTTCAACCAGTCACAATGAAATGATTCGCAGTCATAATAATCTTTTAAACCACTGATTTCTTTAGGTGACCGACTGGTGGTAGATTCCAACGTAACTGGCTTTAGCCACACCGCTGTTCTTGTGAGCCCAGTATACAACAGGTCACACCATGGGCACAGCAAATGCTTAAGATTTCGTTACATGTTGAAGGGACCTGGAGAAAAAACACTGACAATTTACCAGAAAGCAGACAACGGTCGAGAAATACCAGTTTGGGTTTCTAAAAACGAAACAGGTTCGAACTGGATTTATGGCCAAGTTCCATTGAGCTCTATTTCGAAGTTTCAGGTAAAGTTATGTTAAGACCCCGGTCGAAGTAAGTTAATAATTTCTTATTAATGCCATCACATTTGATTTGTACAACAGGTATCGATAAAAGGTGAAGCAGAGAAGAGTGACGACTTAATAGCATTAACAGGACTCTACATTGACGGAGAGAGATATTGCAAACACAAACCACTGTCGGCCAAACAAGGTAAAAAGAACAACAATTGAAACATTCTTAGTCGGGATCCGATTCTTCAAGGGATGGTTTCATTGCCCGGTGCATTTTTAGACTGTAGCCTTAGCCTATTTTTGATTACATTCTTGCTGATAAAAATATATATTCCATTGAAAGTTCCTTGATCAGTTGCGACAACGCTGCGATAGAGGTGGTATTTTTCATTATAATATACTCGACAAAATTTCAAGTATTTGATTGGTCAATACCGAGTGCATAAATAGATTGTAGATCGCAAATGGAGGGTATGAGTACAATACGGAAGTTGCTATGGAAACTATAAGGGAAGCGCGAAATTAACTGAAGCAAAAAACAAAATGGCTGAAAGCCGGTATACTT
>JAHPZR010006402.1:25000-33976 GCA_019787425.1 Platygyra sinensis
TTAAAAAGTTTATTTGTGTCCGATACAACGCAATGACTCCAGTTTAATGCGTGTTCTCATGATTCTCGGTCACAAAAATTTACAATTATTACTGGGAATGCGTTCTTGTAATAAGCGTTAAATAATGCCAAAATGGGTCATTTTCAATGCCCCAGAGCTCCTCAATGAGTATGAGCACCCCCTTTTTATTTCAAAATTGAAGTTCTCATATGATAAATATTCAGTGGGCAAAGTTTGAACGAAAATCTATTGTCAGTTTTATTTCAGGGGAATTAACTTAAGGTCATTTTTTTAAATTAAATTGCAGTTTACTTTACATCCTGACACACATTTCACTATTTACATATTACACTTATACTCCACTTACTACTTACACATTGCTTACATGATACTACTCTTAATACAGTACAGTTACACTGATTACCGCATTACATTTGGCCTATTCACAGTTCGTAGCACTAAAAAAAATACTTTTTTGTACATATTATAGTTTATTAGCATAGATATTGTTATAACATCTATAGATACGTACTATATTGTAAAGTTTACGGCCAATTTACACCCACTTAAACCCATCTACATCCTACTTAGAAAAACTTGCCAGTGTTACACATCACTGCTACACATTTAAACCTTCCAATGAATATTTATAAGTTAATTTTGCAATGAAATCAAACATGGAGATTTCCTCATGAGTTAGCTTTGCGTTGTACAAATAGTACTTTGCAAACAACAGAGTGAAATTGAGCTTTCTTTCAGGGTATTGTTCAGCATTCTTTTTATTTAATTTTCTGCCAAACTTTGTCTCTATCTGCGAGAAGCTTAGAGAGGTGGCATTTTCGGAGTTAAACCACTTGATAACTTCTGAGAGAAATAGTTCTGTGCAAGAGCAATTTTGGAAAGTGTGGAATTATTGAATCATTCATTTGACAAAATGTACATAGCATATTGTCTTCTTTTCCATAAAGAAACAGCTCTTTTTTGGTAACTAGTGTTCTATGCAAAAGTTTAAAATAAAATTCTCTCAACTTGTTATCCTTGCAAATGGTTTTCATGTCCCCAAAATATGACTCTAAAGGGATATGATCTACTTGTAAATCTCGAGCCCATTTTGCGCTCGCCTTGAGTTGGATTTTGTCCTTGTTTATTAGTAGTTTATAAAAGTCTTATTTTTCATTTTAAGGAGGTTTATACAGATTTCTGATGATAGTGGGAAAACATTTTTTGACAAGAAGTCTGTTTTTTCTACAGAGGTTACTTTTGCACTTTCTATGAAATTTTTTGGAATTGCTGAGATAACTTGAAAATACGTCAGAAAATTGCAACTTAAAAGATATTTCTCTGTAAATTTTGCGTACGACATAACTTTTAATAATAATAAATTTACATTTTTTATAGCGCAGACCTATATATGAATATATTCAGTTGCGCTTCACAATATTGTTAAAGTAAAATTATGCCAAAATAACTAAAACATAAGAAACTATTAAAAACTACAACATATACAATCAAGGGCAACAATTGTCTAGTCATTAAACTAGTTAAAAGATGAGACATGAATTAAAAAACCTATTTAAAAGCTAAATTTTAAAAAATTAGTTTTAACAGCAGTCTTAAAAGTGTCCAATGTCTTAATGTTGCGAATTAATGTTACCATCAGCGTCTAAAAGATCTTGGATGAGATATACGCCTTTCTCAAACCAAGTTTTGTAGAAGATAGAGCATCCGTCTACCAATATATCTTTGTTATTAAACAAAACAAATTCTTGATGGGAAAAAGACTCGTAGTAGGATGTCTTAAGTTCCAGGAAATGCTGAAGTATTTCTTTGTAGAACTGGGGTAAATTGATCCTCGCAAGGAACTTTTTATCGTAGTTGCACCTTAACAAAAATTTAGCCCTCCAAATTTGTCCAATAGGTGGTTGGGAATGGCCTTCCAGGAGTCCACAAAATTTTCCTCCTCCGATAAAAGTCTTGGGATCCATGCCAACTTCATCGACTTTGCCATGATATCAATACTGGGCGCGCGTAGACCACCTTCGTCATAATCAGAGATCATTACTCTACGTTTGATTTTGTCTTTTTTATTTTTCCAAATAAATTTAAAAATAGCAGAATTGACAGTCTGGATATAGGCTTTTGAAATGTTGAGGTTTGAAATCGTGTGGACCAGCTGGGCGATTCCTAGACTTTTTGCTATAAGACATCTCCCAAATATTGTTAAATTTCGACAATTCCAGACATCAAAGATACTTTGCATTTTCTTCAGTTTTGTCTCAAAATTAAGTTTTTCATTTTGTTTTACATCGTGAGATACGTAAGATCCAAGTATTCGGACAGGCTTTTCAGGCCACTGGAATCCAAAGGGTGTTTCCTTACAATGCCTCCAAGGTCCAAGCCACAAAGCTTTGGTTTTCGACGAGTTTAGTCTCAAACCTGAGAGGTTGCCAAAGTTGTCTAAAACATTGAGTGCTCTGCTGACGGAATTTCTATTGTTGATAAGAAGGGTAGTATCATCTGCAAACTGACTTATTTTTAATTCCTTCTGAAAGACTTTTATTCCCTGGATTTCCTTGTCTTGTCTAATTTTGCATGCTAAAAGCTCAACTGCCAAGACGAAAAGAAAAGGGGACAAGGGGCATCCTTGTCTAACTCCTCTTGAAAGTGCGAAGTAATTTGTACTAAATCCGTTATTTAAAACTGTACTTTGGATATTAGAGTAGAAAGTTGAGATCCAGCGTTGGATGGACTCGCCAAAGTTAAAAAAAGCAATAGCGTTTTGGATAAATTTTCATTCAATAGTGTCAAAGGCTTTTTGGAAGTCAAGTTGCAGGAGAATACCTGGAATATCTTGAAGTTTTGTTTGTTCCAAAATATCGTTGACTAATCTAATATTTTGGCCCATATACCGTCCCTTTACAAATCCTGATTGATCTGAACAAACAAGGAGCGGGAGGACTTTTTCTATTCTTCTGGCAATTATTTTGGAAACAATTTTACAATCTAAATTTAATAATGTTATTGGGCGCCAGTTATTAAGTAATTCAAGATCAGAGTCCTCCTTGGGAACCAAAGTAATTACACCTCGACGTTGAGATATTGACATCTTACCTGCGTTGTACGCTGAATTAAAGCTGTCTACAAGATCACGTCCGAGCAGATCAAAGAAACAGTTATAGAACTCCCACGTAAATCTATCATCTCCAGGAGATTTTTCCGGTTTAAAAGTGCCAAGAATGTCTTGACATTCTTTAAGTGTGATTTCGCCTTCCAGTTCATCTCTAACTGTATCTTCGAGTTGTGGTATTGCAAGGATTCCAATAAACTCTTCAAACAAATCATTCCTTCTGTCTTTGGTGGACGAATGTAAATTTCTATAGTATAGTTCAATTTCCTTTAATATTTTCAATTCATCCGTAATCGATTCACCATCACGTTTCTTTAAAGATCTTATTACCTTACGGTTAAGGTCATCTCAGGACAAGCACTGTGATTTTCCCAGCTTTAATTATACTTATCATGTTTCAACGTTTTAAGGGTTCCTTAAACTTCCAACCATTTCTCAACTATTTGTTAATACATTCAGTCTGAATTAATCGCTTGTAAGCGTTGCGTACAACTTTTATTACTTTCTAGACATAAGTTAAAACACCGCGTTTTCAGCTGGGAATTAAAGTTTTGACCATTTTGTAACAATCATTTTACTTATCAAGCGTTATCAGTCTTAACTGAGGATATGTTATGATCACTTCACTCTGATGAGGGAATTTTTTTTCAGATTGTCCGTCAAACTGCGAGTGTAGAGAGTTTGGCGAAAACAACACAACACAACACAAGATGATTCAGGTCGCTGGAGAGGATTTGTTTACTGTCCCAAGAGACCTCCCCTTCAACACTGGAGCAGTGTATGTAAAAATCAAAGTCCTTCTCTCACTTTTGATCGATTTATTTATACTAGTTGTCAGTGGCTGGTGTTAGGGTTTTGGTTAACTTCAATACAGTATACGTTTACTTGTTTCAAAAGTCATGATTTCAGTTCGGCATAGTTCTTATGTATCTTTTAAGCTGTTTCATGGCTAATGTAATGTCACTTTTCAACCAAGGCAATTCCAGCAAAACCGGATCTCCCAGCTACGGGAGAAGGATTTTGTAGACCTCCGGAAACTGGAATATATGTGAGTTAACCCATGTTTTCAGTTAGTGGTTTTTAAGAGAACTATATGTCGAGATTAACGTGAACCATAAATCAGACGTGATTATCTACTTTCCAGTTACCTATAATTCTTTCTCAGTATTTGCCCCTTAAAGTTAACACAAACTTTCACTGGGCGAAAAAACAGATTTGACGTCAGACAAATGCAGTCCAAATGTGGTTCAAATATGATATTTGTCACATTTGTTGGTATTTGACTTAAAGACAAATATGACATTTGTCCTGAAGATAAATAGGATAATTGTGCATTTGCTCCTGAGTGTAAATGTGGACAAATGTGGTGTAAATCTGAGTTAAATATCGTGATTTGTCCTGGTCTAAACAGGGACAAATGCGTTAAAGATAACATTTGTAAGGACAAATTCAGGACAAATGCAGAGCAAATAGTATCTTTGTCATGGATTAATCCAAAATTCTCTTCCCTTTCATGGACCCTGTTGTAAATTTGTAGAAAATTGCTTTTTCGTATTATATTATTAGGGCTGCAAATACCCAATAATATACTGCATAAATAAAATATCAGAAATTTCACTGTTTCAGTAGTATAGCGGTGTTTCTTGTTTACAAACATTAACATCATATCGAATTTGCCAGCCACTGAACAATAGCATGCATTGTTTCAACAGCTAATGAACCTCTGGTTGCCACATTAATGACATTAGGTGGCATAACGAGAAATATTGCTATTTTAAAATGGAATTCAAATGTACTTTGATTAACACAATCCTCTCATGTCTAATAATCTCACGCCTGCAGTCCTGACTACATCAACACACATAAATGTACAGTAAATGACATATTTATTTAACAATTCTCCTTTTTCTATACAAACAAACCCATTTCTGTTAAACAAATTAACATTTAATAAATGAATATATTTAGTCAGCCTATGTACACTCATATACAATATATACAGAATAAAACCTCAAAAATGGGGCAAGGCTACAAGGTGACTTACATGTATACAGGCTGGAAGTAATATGCTGTTTGATAAAAATAACGTGGATTTTAAATATATGTATTCAGTCTAAATAAGTTGAAACAAAACAAGGTAATGATCCTTTTTTGGATTTGTTATCCCTGAATATTATATGCAATGAAATATTGAAAAGCTGTGATAAAAAGTTCTTAAAAATTGTGTCACTTTTAAATTACCATATGCCTATAGAGGTATCTCACATAAAAGGGATGTAAAACATCCAGTTTCATCTGACTGTAGACATAATATTATCTTAACCCCATATCAAATTAAAACTTAGAGCTGGCTATCAAACTATACCAAGGACTTTCACAGGATTTAAGAACTGATATGAAGTGATAGTACAAAAATCACTCTCAGAGAAAAAAAATCTTTTGAAATAAAAATTTGCAGACATGAATGGTAAATTAGCTACTGTCCAAACTTTGAGGGAGACTCTCTTTTAGGGCCTGATTTAGGGCCTGATTACATGAGCCGGGCTAGCCCGGTTAGCCGGGCTGGTGTCAGTTTGCCGGGATCTCTGCACGTTTGTTAAATGCAACAAAAATCAACTCCGCTATTACATGACAACCGGGCCAGCCCGGTTAGCCGAGATCCCGGTATCGCGGTGCCAGGATCCTGGCTAACCGGGGTGAGATTTTTCCATGTAATCACATTTGGTGGGCTATTAAGCCAATGAGAGTGCAAAATCAAGCTCGCTCCGGTTTCCCACGGTTCATCACATCAGCCATCAACTGATCAACCGGGCTGGCTTGCCTCATGTAATACCGGCCTGAAAGTCATCTCGGCACACCGAAGCAGCCCAGCTAACCGGGCCAGCCCGGCTCATGTAATCAGGCCCTTACTCAGCTGTCAAAACATGATTTAGATGCTTGCATAGACAAGCCCTATATGGCAAAAAAAAATTGACAATTTTTGGTACAGAGTTTTTGGTGTAGATTGATAGCCAGTTTTACTGCCTCTAAATCTTCCCCATAAAACCGTGAACACCAGAGAAAATTTCTGGATTTTTATTGTTTCGCAACCAATCAAATGCGAGATGGAACCGCAAAAGATAACCGTTAAACCGCACAATGGATCAGTCCCTTGATTCGAAACAATGAGCTGGCTTTTCTTTCATGACAAATCTTCAATTTTACTGTTTTCGAATACTGAAATTGTTCTTCTTGCAATTCATCATATTCATATGCAAAGAATAGATATGAATGATATGTTTAGTGACATATTACGGGAAAGCAATGTTGAATCAATAGGATCAGACAAGGCTAGACAGCGCATCTCAGAGCAAAAAATTACGAACCAATCAGAGCCCCTGTGCTTCACATGCAGTTCAAAGGGTCATGCAAGTTGGCTGTGATTGGTGATTTTCAATCGGTATTTTAGGTCTATTCCAAATTCGGTAGTTTGGTTTTTGAAGGTAAGTTGTGGAAGATAAGCCAGTTCGCTGGAAGAAAAAGCCAGCTCGTTGTTTGGAATCAAGTCGTGACTAATGCATGCTGCGGTTTGTCAGTTATCTTTTGCGGTTTCATCTGGCTTCTGATTGGTCACGAAACAATAAACATTCCAGAAGTTGTCTCTGGTGTTCACGGTTTTATAGGAAAGACTGTAATTGGACATGCTAAATGGCACGGTTACCTCAAAATAAAGAGCTGAAAATTCAAACCAAGCCCTGAGATGAGCAAAAAGTGTTGACTGGATCGAATAACAAAAGGTTTGTACATTTGGAAAGGTACACTGTAAGCACCTGTGTTTCTATAAAAGCATGCGAGAACATACTTAAGATCCCTTTGAGAGAAGAGAGAGTTGTGTTGCACAACAAAGTTTACAGTGCAAACAAAGCATGAAAGGATGCAAGGGCAAGAGCTTGCAGGCTTAAAAACATTCAAAAAAGATTCAAGCAACAATGTTCAAGGTTACAGAAGATGTTTCATGTTGCACTGATAAATGTATGCAACCTCTAGAACACCTTTATTTTTTTGCGAGATGTGGTGCAAACTTTTTGTGCATTAATTCAAGCGAAATGTGAGTATCAAATTCAATATTGTTTTGAGTTTTCAGCTCTTAACCAGACTGTCAAAATGAGTAATGAAACTTGATTTTCAATTTCGAAATTTATTCACCTTCGAAAGGAATATGGTTAGTACAGTGGAACCTTGATTTAACAAAACCTCTGCATGTACTCTGTATATAAACAGGGCTTCTGATATTACGCGATGGTGCGATTTCGCATAATCGACCTAAAATCGCAACAAATCGCATTATTCATGAAAAATCGCACAATTTGTTCAAAATCGCACAATTTAAGAAAAGAAAGACCAAAATCTCGCTTTGTATTAAGTTCTCCGATATTTTAATCGTTATCTAGGGGCGTTTTATCTTTCAAATGGCATCAAAACTCACCTGGAAGCGTTCGTTCGTTGAACAAACGATCAACAAGGCGTTTTATGCGTCATTTTACATGTTGGGGACCTGGTGCTAGTTTTCAATATTAGGCGAGTGATCATTGGCAATCCATCTTTCTAAACACACCAATTACAATCGTTGATATATTTTAAAGATGTCATTTGATCCCGTCATACTTGCGATGTAAGTATAGGCATGAATACTGCTCGATAGTCGAGTCGCTTGCAATATGTAGCGTATCTTCTTTTAATTGAAACTCACATCTTGATGGATAAGTTTGTCGTTAAAACGCCGAGCACTTCTTCAGAGGAGAAAACAAAATCGTACCTTCCTGTTAATATTTCGGCGAACGACAGGGCAAGGAAGTACCCTGAAGGAACGTTTCATGTTGAGGATGATCTGTTGTTCTGCTCTTCCTGCAACATAGTAATGGATCATCTACGAAAGTGTGTGGTGGACAAGCACCTTGAGGCAGAGTCACACAAGCGGAACGCGGAAAAAAACGCGGTTGGGAAATTGCCCCAACTACATTAATTTAGTTGTCTGCTTTTCTTATTAGAGGTGATAACTTCATGCATGCCCAGCAAGAAAATACACATCAATAGAGGTCGATATTAAACATATTTATCACTGCAAATGAGCTATGCTTGTGTCCATTGGAGTTGTTTTCGGTTTAATACATGTATTTGCATGTAACACTAATTGACCCAATTCACAATCTGAGCTGATTTCAATTATTTAAAATGAGGCAACATTTCAAATGATTTATTTCAGCTGTTTCCATCACTCCTATGTGCTCTAATTGCTTCTTGAACAGCAAAAAATGAATCGTGCTCCTCTAAGACCTAATAAAACAAGATTAAATTAGCTAAAACGAAATCGCATAATTTATCGCATAATAGACCTTTCTTGCCGCATAATGAGACTTAAAAGAGCCGCATAATTTCCTATTTTTTTTCGCACCCTATCAGAAGCCCTGTATAAAGAAGTCCTCAGTATAACAAAAGATTTTCATGGCCCCAGTAACAGTTAACCATACTGAAAAGAACCTTGATACAACACAACCTTTGAACAAACATACTTTGCCAATCCTTTGACCCTTCATTATATCAAAGTTCCACTGTAGTTTGACAATATAGCATGATTCCTTCAGTTGCTTATTGTATTTATATGCGGCTTACGGCAGAAAATATTTCCTGATAGTCTCGTCCCCCACTCGCTAGGGATTGGATTTTCCTGGGGGTGGGGAGTTCTGTATGGGCGCAAAAAAAATATGAAAGAAATTTATGAGGCTTTATTGGTAATTTCAAAGGTGTGGGGGGTTTGTCCGGGGTCTTAGACAAAGTCTCCTTCAATGGGGTAGTATGGATATTTTCTTGGA
>JAHPZR010006404.1:2500-22800 GCA_019787425.1 Platygyra sinensis
CACAGTTTGGACAAATAACGGCTGTCACGCGACAACATTTCCAAGATTCTCTCCTCAGCAGATGGTAAATTCGAGCTATTTTTCATTTCTGCGTATCTTTCATCTTCCTTTTTCTTTAAATCCTATATAATTCTATTTAGGATGGATCTGAGTGGCTAGCAAGGTTTAAAAGTGGCGTTTACCATGCTGTCCATGGCCGTATTGGCCATAGAGAAGTGTTTCGCCGAAGTGGCAACATAAAGGATAAATAAGTTAACTTTGAACGCTTTGTACAAGGTCAATATACTTTGGCCGAAAAATGTTTTTCCAGGAACGTGATGTATGTCCCTCCAATGTCTGATTCATCACTGTGAATGCTTTCAACAGCGTTGGACTTTTGAGAAATAATTATTTTAAAATCAGCTCCAACGCTCCATCTAATTAAGTATGCATATTTAAAACTTTATTTTGTTATTCGCTTCGGCAGTTTTTCGATGTTTATCGAATGATATTGCATTGAGAGGCTTTTTTCTTCACCTCTGTGTAGTTGCGATAATGATTTCTGAACCGTTTTTTGCGAGGGCTAATTTTCGGCCTGATTTTTGCTGCTATCAGACGGAAAAAGTTTGCGACTCGATATATTTGGTTTAAAGAGAAACCGAAACAAAAGAAATTCATTTTGAAATAGTATTCGGTAACCTCTACTTGGGAGATAAAAATCGGCCGATTTTATTTTTTAGCCGGAAATCATCGGTCGTTTCTTAGGCGCAGGGCCTCTTAAGTTTATCAAGGCAAGTGTTTCAGTTAGAGGATCTCAATTGGATGCACTGTTCAAGGCTGAGGATGAGGTACGGTTGGAGCCTGGAAATAAAATTATAAGTTCAAAATGGTGCTACATTTCAATTGAACATACAAGGTATTTGGTGGCATGGGAATTTAGAGAGGAATCTACTGCAGCCTTACATCAACCAGCTCAAACTGAGAATGAAAATACATCTTCAGATGAAAATGCCAGTGGAGATGATAGAGACCACACCCTTCCCTTCAAGGTGCTTGAGTGGCATTTAAACAACGTCAGAGGCACTTGGAAGCCGCATTCCAAAAATTGGAAAATGGAGAGGAAGTGAGTGTTGACATAAAACCAGAACCAGACAATGACTATGACAGTAATGCTATAGCTGTTTTATTAAACTATGGTACTGGATGGTACACAGTTGGATATATTGCCAAGGAACTGACTAATGAAATCCACCCACTTCTCGAAACTGCGAACATCAAAGTAGCTATAAGTCACATCAGATTCCAAGTGACATATTTACTTATTGACTTCTATCTTACTCTAAACATCACTAGGAAGGGTCAATGGAGTCCTAGAGTTATTTCTGCTTCTAAAACAGTTCAGTAAATATTAAAAGATTAGTACAGTATATACTAAAACAGTGAATAGTGTTTTGCACACGCTCTGATTGGCTACTGAAACATGGAATAACAATTGCTTTTCACCTCTGAGCAAATGCATGCAAAAATTTTAATTATTGACAGGAATAAATTGGTTCAAAATAATCAGTTTCACACTATGTTATCTCACTGTTTTGTACTATAATACTTAATTATAAAACTATTCATCTCAGTGTTGGTGGCTAGCGTTGGACATTTACCTCGCCCCTTCATGTCTTGGTAAATATCCACCACTAGCCACCTCCATTCTGCTGGATTCGTTGTTAATTATATTTGCTGAACTTATACTAGCATGTACATGTAATGAAACATTTTAAGCAGCATAAATTATTTGTCAATTTCATCTTGAAAAGAATCCCCTGCATTCGCCTTAAGTCTAAGTTCAAGTTTCAGTTCTAATTTGACTTACAATAATTGTAATTGATAATTATTATTTGTTCTTCATGTAAAATAGTAGTCATTTTCAGGTCTTTTAGACAAAGCTGTTCTATGTCAACTATGGAACTCTGCCATGTAATGAATTATGGTTCAGTGAACTGTAGCACTGTGTGCAGGTTACACTTGAATTGTGTGCTTTGCAACAGAAATGTGCTGTCGCAAAAACATAGAATAGTACAACACTGTACTTTTAGAACACAATTAAGTTTATTTATTCATTGTGTTTAGTTATGTAACAAAACTATCAGAATATTCCCTCTGAACAATGTTATGTTGAGGGCCCCGCTTCATCATGGACGCTACAGTGTATATGGCCATGTGCTTCTCCAGACATACAGTGTAGAGACCTCAATTCAGTGGAATATTCAACCCAGTATCCATACACCTTTAAAACTACACTAGATCTTAAGAGCGCCCTTTCTTTCGTGACCGAGTGAGTGGTGGCACATGGTCCAAAAAATGACTACCCTCATATTTCGCTCAAAGATAACTCATGATGAGCTAATAAACGTGGTATAATTTTTTTGCTTAGATCTACTTTTGTTTTCCAGAAAATTCGCAAAAACTGTACAACCTGCCGACCACTTCAAATATGGCGGACATTAGTGCGCCGAGTATCAACACAAGAACTTCGCTCCTGAAAAGTGCAAAAGCAAGTTCGCGTTTTTGTTTCGTTTCCTCAGAAACGAAACGGTATTGTTTTCAGTTCAGGGGTGAACTATTTACATAGTAGAGGTAATATCCAATCAGAGTAAAGTTCGTAATTGTAGATGTAAATACGACGGCAAAATTCCCGCCAAAATTCTGTGCATCGAAATGCAACATTTCAATTGTTGCCTTGTACGAAATGGGGAATTATCGATTGAAACTCTCTTTATCGGTTTATTACACTAGGAAACTACAAACTGGGCTTCCAATCGCAGTGATAGTGAAAGGGAAATATATTTTCGAGGAAGAGACGCCGCCACACCACGCGATTTGACCCCCAGTGAGATATTTTAAGCCGATTGAAGCCGTTAGTTTTGTTTAGTTCAGCAAAGAAATGGCACTGTTTTTCGTTTTAGAGTGATTTATTGACATAGCATGAGAGTTATGTAACGCTTGTAATTCACAAGATAAACATGCGCAGCAAAAATATCCTGTTGAAACTAAATTTAATTTCGAGTCACGGAAACAAAAGGAACTTAAGATATCATAAAGGCAGAAAATAACTGGAGGCTTAAATGTTTTAAGTCAGACTGGAACGATGTGATTCTAAAGAAACGAAGATATCTATTTTCTTGCTTGATTTAAGTGTGATTAAGGTCACAACGGCGACATAACTTTGGTCAAATTGGACTTGTCAGGAATAACAATCCGCCTATTTTCTGTGGATGCTTACGGAAAAAGAATACGCACTTGGAACGCTTGGACGATACTACTGACAGAAACGATAAACTGTACATGTGGAAGGTAACTAATTCATCAAATTGTATTTTAATTAACCTTGCTAAATTGTAAAAGAGGAATATGGCTTTCTGAAAAGGTGTCGACTTTTATAGATTTAATTAAATTTGTAAAATGTTCCGCCACAATTTGAGAAACTTCACTTCTTGTGGAACGCGTCCTGTTATAAGCTTTAGAAATAACAAACTTTTTGTTTTGACCGTGGCTGAGCTGGTTTCCATAAAAACACCGATAGCAATTGTATTTTGGCTTCTTATATAAACTGAAGGTGGACTGTGTAAATAATTTGCATAACTCTCGCCACACTTAACACGTCGTTTTTAAAAAGAAAAATATATTGCATCAACGACAACAAAGCGAAGAGTGCCGCAGTAGGCATTCGAATCAAGTACTGCCTGCCACAGAAATGGAAAAATTATGCGTCAAATTCTATTTAGCCTCACACACAATACTTTTAAATCTACGAAAAACTGGCGGGGCCGTGCGGCCGCTTCCCGAAGCATTTACCCTGCTTAATTAAGACGAATATCTGCGATTTTTCAGCCTTGTCTTATTCCTGGTCTTATCGATAATGATGAAAAACTAGCTTCTTTTATAAAGACTGAACATACCAAATTCAAGACTAAAATGCAAAAACCATGCCCAGTTTGAGCCCGAAATGACCAAATTCGATACTCTATTTCTGACCTAAATGTCTCAAAAAAAACATACCCTCTCAGGCTGGACATACCTATACCCATATCAGGGAGTACCCCTCTCTCGCTGGGCAGAGTTACAGGAAAGTATCACAAATAAATACATTTCGAAGTGGGGGAATGTGTAGAAAACTTGAATTAATTTATGGTTCTTCCTTTTCTACCATAGTTTCAGTACTATATCCCGCCTCGACGAAAAACCCAAGCTCTGGCAACTGAGCGAATCACAACGCAGTGCATTAGCACAAATCGATCTCACCCCGGGTCTTCTCATGCACAAGATATCAAAACACGAGCCTTTCTGAGCCTGGATATCTTTCCGGAAACGAAACACTATTTCTTTCTGAGAAATAGCTTCTTGTTTCTTTTTGTGTATCTGTGTGGGAGGTATTGGCAATTTTTTTAAGCCGAAACCAGGAGTTTTCGTCTAACTTTGAATTCACGGCTCGTGTTTAAGAATCACCAATATTTCATGGTTTTAAAATCTAGTTTTGGAGCATTTTTTCAAGACACGTTTTTCCTATGCGGTATAGCTCCGAATCACTTGAGATTATACTTGTGATTAGTGGAAATGTTCTTCTTTTCAAGGATATAAATATAAGTTTGGGGCTTTTAATTACTGCGCGGAAATGCCCGCTCTATTTCGGGAAAATCGCTACCTCAAGGTGTCAACAACTGCACTAATCTAATTAGAGTCTCTGCTGTCAAACCCAATATTAAAAGCAAATCTTAGTTCTTAGCATCCAATTACATTAAAATCAATACTGATAAGCTTACCTTGTAAATCCAGTGGCCGTATGTGGGGTTTTCTCCCTATTTTCCGTTCAAAATTATCGTCTTCTTATCTTCCGTTCAACAGGGTTTGCCGAACGAGATGAACCGATCTGAACAGCACCTGGATGGTTCTTGTAAAAACATCGCAATTCTTGACAGTATGAAGCTTTTGCTAGGTTCTATCCTTCTAAAATGTACACGTAAGCTTGTAAATAAGTCAGTTTTAACCATCTTAGTGGCCGTAACGAGCAAAATTACCGAGTCCCGTGCTAACATGTTCGAAATGTGTTTGTACGTCACGCAATGGCATGTCACACACTATGTAAGACTTCAAGGAAGGCTCGCGAAAATTGAACCTTGATTGGTGCTATATTTTGACCACTGTAATACCGATGCAGCGCTCTACCAACTGAGCTATCAAGCCATCTGGGAGCTGGTCATTTTGTGAGTACGTAATATTTTTTATTCTCGCCACTTCGCGATTCGCCTTCGTGGCCTCGCCGATTAATTCTGTCGCCTCCAACCTCTGGCGCCCAGGGTAGTAAATGATGATCAATACTCTTATTATGCACCTATCAATGTCAAGCCCGAGGATGGGAGGGGGGTGGGGGGGGGGGGGGGGTCAGGCAACCCACGGGGATTTGACTGTGGCGTATATCCCCAGGGTGGGGATTTTGATCGGACATCATGCATTTGATCTTTCAATTTTATATAGTAGAAGAGAAGTAAACCATTTCTTTCTGCTAATTTTGGCTATTCTCTTTCGCCCGGGGGTTGGGATTTTAATAATTTTTTTAAGGTGCATTAACCGAGCTAAGTCGGTCTGTTAGGGAGAATCTTGACCGAGGTCGTAAGTTCAGACCGAATGCAAGAACAAGTTTATTCGTTTGCAACTGGTTTGTATTGACTTTTTGCTCTCGAACGACGATGAGCCGAATTTAATTGTTCCGAAGTTTTCTCGTCCTCTTTACTTTTTTTTTTCATCAGCTTTTTGGCACTTATACGAAAACAGTCAATGATTTTGCATTCTAGTTTGCAACTTTTTCACCTCAAAACATTACCGGTCTAGATGCCGGTTTAGATGGGAAAATCTAGGGGTGCTTGCCATTTTGCCAAGCTGACCGGTCAGAGATCAGTGGAAATACCTGAGGAAAATGAAACGACATCGTCCCATTAAACAGGGCCAATCAATAGAAACGGCTCTTGTCATTTCAAATTCTTTTTCCGAATTCCCTAATTAGGGCAAAGAACCCGTTTTGTTTAGGCCGGGCCGGGATATCATATTGGACCGGGTGTAGCTATTTGGCCGCTGGTACCATTGCATTCAGTACAGTGTGCACGGAGTTTGCGCAACGAAATCTGTCGGGTAAAATTGTTTTCTTCCTCCAAGTTCCACCACCTGGGAGGAGCCCCGATATCAAGGCTTCGGCCAGGAGAGATGATAACTGTATACTAATCATCCGACATCTACCGGCACTCATGCGTACCGCGATTTTTTGCTTGCCCTGCCTGCTTTTCTTCCTTCTGCGATTTTTTTATACTCAAAATTAGGTTGTGTCGCATTATGCTCGAAAAATAGAGTATTATGCTTTCGGGCGTCACCCGTGAAACAAGGGTATTATGCTCAAAATTATGCTCGGCTAGAGGTATAATGCTCAAATTATGCCGGACTAAAATGACACTTCCACCCCACCCTCCATAGTCTTACAATAATTGTTCAGTTAAACCTTTTATGGGCAAGTGAAGCTTGGAAGCCTGACATAAACAGGTAACTAGGCCTTTGATTATACCAAAATCACTGGTACGAGTCTAAGGTATCAAGTTACTAACATAGTCCCACTTTATCAACTTTATACATTCTAGAGTGAGTTGCTTGCAAACTTTGCATACACTTCTCAGAGTTTTTAGAAACAAAGGCGTTATGCTGCAAAAATATTAGTATCATGCCAGCATTATGCCTAAAGTTCCAGATATAGCGTTATGCTCAAAATTACGCCGGCATAATCCGACAGACCCTACCCAAAATAAAGGGGGAAGCCCCGGCCCCTCCCCGAGATCCACAACTGCAAATTGATAAATACAAAGAAATAACAGGGTTTGATATTCAGTCAAGACATTGAATGATTTCTATCATGTTTTCAAACACGTGACAACATAATATTGAGCATAATCGCATAATGTTATCATAAAAAAAAGTTGACCAGAAATCTAGTATTTATCTCAGCTGGGGAGTTCAGTCTCAAGCAGATATCTGTAGATGCAGTAATATTACCACGACTTGGTTTGATGGGTTTCCTGTGCACTTAATTCTTTTGGAAGACTTAATAAACTTGAACTTGAACTTGAACTTGAACTTGAACTTGCGTGACAAACATTGGCGACTTATCTTGGACACGACTCCGCTACATACACGTCTTCGGGCTTCAAAATTTGTTTACCTGCAACTATAAATAATTGTATCGTCGTTCTCTATCATGCAACCAATTCAAGATAACTCAATTACTATAGCCGAATAAAAAATATGGTTAAATCTGTCAAAAACTACGATGTTTCGTGCAAGAGCCGTACGGTATGCTTGTTTATTGCTTCATTTGGTAAAACATTGTCGAAGCGATGATAACAGTTTGGGTGAGAAAATATGGATAAAACCCCATCTAAAACCACAAGATTTACAAGGTGAGCTTATAATATTGTTTTTTTTTTATTTAATAGGATGCTAAGAACTAAGGTTTGCTCGGAATCTTGCGTTCGACAGCGAGACTCTAATTAGACTATTTGCACTTGTTAACACCTTGAGGTGGCGATTTTCCCGAAATAGAGCGGGCATTTTCCACGCAGTAATTAAAAGCCCCAAACTAATCTTTATATCTTTGAAAAGAAGAACATTTCCACTAATCACAACTTAAATCTCACGTGATTCGGAGTTATACCGCATAGGGAAAACTTGTCTTGAAAAAATGCTCCAAAATTAGATTTTAAAACCATGGTGGTTTTTACACACGCTCTGTAAATTCAAATTTAGATGAAAATTCCTAGTTTTCGGCTTAAATGATTTTCCAATACCTCCCTTACAAATACACAAAAAAAGGAAAAGCGAACTTGCTTTTGCAATTTTCAGTAGCGAAGTTCTGGCGTTGATACTCGGCCATTTAATGTCCACCATTTTGTAGCGGTTGGCATCATGTACAATTTTTCCAATTTTTTTGGAAAACAAAAGTAGATCTGAACAAAACAAATATACCACGTTTATAAACTCATCATATGGTGTCTCTGAGCAAAAGATGTGGGAAATCAATTTTTCAAACATGTGCCACATTTTTGTGATTTCACGCGGTCTTCCGGGACATTCTCTCTTAACACAATATTCATGCAGATTGAAAATAGATCATAACTGCAAGTCAGACAAATTCATTGCATTACAACAACTGCCAATTTTGAGATAGTCATGAATACGTTAAAAAGCAGAAAAGAAGAATTTCATTTAATAGATCCTGGTTACTCCCAAGCTTAAATGTCCTTACTGCACATTGTACAACTACATTGTAGGTTAGCAGCTAGAGCCTGTAGGTGGGGGAGGTAACCGTTCAGGGGCCCTATGAAATGTTGCCCTTGCAGTCAGAGAATGGCTTTGTGGCAGTGAAGCTCTATTTGCTACAAAAACCCCTAGATCAGAACGTCTTGATAGTCTGACCCCGTCCAGTCTTTCGGTAGTACCTGATGGATCATTAAATGATGGCAGTGGATCGTCAGAGTACCGATGTCTGTGTCCAGTCCAGTAGTACAAAGGCAGGTCTGGATCAATTTTTTTACTAAATTCATTGAGAATCTTGGGTTGCTGTGCGAGAAATGCCTTGTGGTCAAAGACATCCCCAAGCTAGTCATGTAGAAGGGCAATGAATCCTTCCACATCATCAGTGCTGCTTGCACGTGAGTGTTCTGGAGAGAGACCTCGATGTTGGTATTCCTCTCTTCGTAGCTCCAGACTTTCACAGTTCGCAACAAGAGCAACTACAATTTCCCTTGTAAAACCTTGAATTCCTTTAATGGGCCTTAGTATGTCAATAGTGGAATAGTCACTTTCTTGTTGAAACCAGGGCATCCAGTCTTCAAGCAAAAAATTCAGCATGTCCTTGTTGTACTGTGATCGGGTTTCCTCAGAAAGGCCTCTTCCAGCTGCAGCTTTATGCCAGTTTCGGACGGTTTCAATGAATTTTGCTCATTAGCATGGCCATTTCTTTGCATAAATTCTAGCACACCTCTCGAGAAGATCTCTTCACAATGTGGCACCGACTGTTTCTGCTTACCAGTCAATGCTTCATAGGTTAGACCAGTGGATGGATCATGAAGGGCATCTCTGAAGTAACACAGATTTACCCCATGAATTGATCCTGACCGAATGCACTCTGTTATACGTTTCAACACATGATTATGATCCTCCCTTTCATGTAAAAATTCACCTGTCAAATCACAACATTCAGGTTGGTACAGATGTTTGCTAAAGTTGACACCATAATCTTGGTTCAGCTGCTTAATTTTGTGGCGAAACAAGTAAATTGCCATCAAGGATTTAAGGCAGTCATTTGTATCATCTTCCCTGCTTGTAAGTAAACATAGTGCATGTACCAAATCAGTGTAACTGTGAAATTTATGTTTCCAAACCATCCTAATGAAACTACCTAGGTACATAGGTGGATATTAATAATTGCAAAATAAACATCAAAATATTTTTCTTTGATAATACGAGAACGGGCAATTTCAAAATCCAGTAATATTGTGTGTCTAGAGGACAACATTATTGTTTACATCAAACAAACGTTTAGCCTCAGTGTTGTTCCTTAATTTTTTTGGTCCAATAAATACTATGTACATGTAAGGGGCAGCTGTCAGTGGCCATGTGTTTTCTCATTTGCACTGTTTTATTTATTATTTTCAACTCCCTTTTAGTCTATCACAGCCAAATAATTCGTTAGTTCCTTGATCAAATATAAAGTACACAGTCACCTGAAAAGAAGGTAACATTACTCACACTACTATCATATTGAGAAAGAAATGTCAATTGCAAAAATGATATTACTACTTATTACCCATCAAATATTTTTGCTTTCACGTGATTGGCCTAAATGCGCCACGTGACCGAATATAAACTGGGGAATATCCAAGAATATTCCCAAATTTTCAAAACTGCAGGCATTGCGAAAAAGATTTGAAGGATAATTAACACAATAGCTTCCATTTGGTGTGAAAATATGCTCGGATATTTGTCCTTGGACATCTGTTCCTTGTAGCCTATTTTTTATACATAGTTATTGTTGTAAAATATATTTCAAAATTTTCACCTGGACCCAAGGGCTTGGATCATAATGAAAAGGAAAAAGCTTTCTTTTCATAATGTGGATGGCAGATTCAAATGGAATCTCATTCCCTTCAGTATTCATGTAGTCATACAGCCACACAATGTCCTCCTGTGGGATTGCTGCATGCGATAGCTTTGTTTGAACAGCTACAGGGTTGCTCTTATTGCCTAACAAGAAAAATATAGCAATAAAGACACCACACAGTCCTAAAAAAATGTGACACCCACCAGTGACGTAAAACAAAGAATACAAAGAACAAGGTTCGTATCCTTTTTCAGAAACAAATTTCCAGGACTTTTTCAGGACTATTCCAGAACTCAGATTGATTTTTCAAGGACTCTAAAATTAAGCCCTATTATTAAGCCCTATGCTCCCAAGATCTCAATGTTAATTCTCCTCACTGACTTCCACACACACTTCATATCTTTTAGTTGATTTTAACAGATTTCCAGAACTTTCCAGGACCAGTGGCCCTTTTCCAGGACTTTCTAGTCCTGCAAAATGCCATAAGAAAATTCCAGGACTTTTCAGGTAAAACCAGGACCCATACAAACCCTGAAAGAAGTCAACATAATAGACCCCAACCCTTACAATAGCTACAAAACAAAGAACAATTCACAGGTTTTTACACCGAGTTGAACCCAAGAACACTCAGTTGGAGTCTCACAAACTCATTCCAATATACCCTTGCAAAAGACTTCTGTTCTGAGTGGCTCTTGAACATACAGCATGTACATGTATGTATGCTTATAACTAGAATGGCAGCAACAGATTTTGCATAATTATTTATTTGTTAATCATATATGTAAACAGTGTGGAAGTTTTCATTTAATGCTCCCTTTTGCTGTTTGTAAATTTTGTTAAAATACATCTACCTTGAACTTTAACAGGTGTGAGATACTGTCTTATGGTGTTCACATTGATGTGTCGCGCCTCTGCTTTTGAATCCATAATCAACTGAATAATGGAGATAGGCCTACTGGAGCCCATAGTGCGGATAGAATTGAATTCGCCATCAGTAACAAACCCTGTAAAACCAAAAAAGGTTTCTTAGTGCTTTACTTAGATAAAATATGAAATCCTCAGAACTTGCCAAAGACAAATGTATGATCACCAATTGGTAAAATATACTTTCAAATCTTGGGAGTGAAAAGTTTCTACTATCATTTCAACATAAAAGAAAAGTAGACATTCTATTCAAGGGAAGCAGCAACATGTTTTCAAGGGGGGGAAGACTGAAGTTAGAACTTTTCCAAGACAAATTCGCTGTCACTCAGGGTTAGGAAAGTGTCCGTCCACAGGACAGCCACCCAGCTGAAAGCTTGCCAATACATTTCTTTTGAATTGTACAAAGGTGTTTTACTCTGCAAGATCTAATTACATGCACATAATTAGATTAATTATATGTTAAATGACTGGTCTTCTTCAGACATGTTGTATGCCACAACAATGTTAACACTGTATGGTACTGTGTCTGCCTATCTATGATACAGTTACTTACCAACCACAACCATTCCAAGATTAACCATGGTGCTTCTAAGCTCGTCACGTAGTTCTCTTAATCTGCAGTCAGTTACACTATGGTATGGGAGGAATCTCACAGGAACTGCATATGGCTTCGAATTCAGATCTCGCTTCTCGTCTGCTATCATAAAAACCATAAGGTGTGAGGCTGCATCTCTCGTCTTGGAGTACAGTGACTGGACATACTGAAGAAGCCCTTTTCGCAAGTTAGACAGATCACCAGCAATATTGCCGCCCCTTATATTTGCTGAAATTTTCCTGTGCAAGCTTGTTGTGGCAGACTTCAACTCCTTATTCATACTCAGGAGGGTTTTGTAACCTTCACATTCCCAAGCCAGGGCAAACAAGCTATCCTCTGAGCATTTGATTGCCTTCGTTTAGTGGCATATTTCTCCTTCGCCAGCTTCTCTCCATCCTCTAGCATCTTCGAATCAATCTCGAGACCAGAAATGACCAATTTCAGATCTGCCTCTAACTGCTGGCGCCGTTCCTTTATTCCTATGCCATTGATGAAACCTCTTCTGTTAGTGTATTCTTGATACAAGGTCTCTAATTTGCCATCTCCAAGGTCAGAATCACCCGCCCATTCATGTCTCATAGACTCTCTCACCCCTTTTCGCATATCACAGGCATCTGCCTTGATCCACCAGCGCCCATTTTTGTTGCAGTCTCTGATTTTCTTAAGGGCAGCTACCTGGTTTCAAACAGAAAGAATATTAGGTTTTATCAGAAGCATGAAATCTACGTTATATGCTTCTGGTGTCATGGCAGGCATTAAAATAAAAATCCAAAATTAATAAACACTTGAATGAAAAATAATGCCAGCACCATGTACATGTAATTCCATCAACTTAATGCAGGTTTTCTAATTTCATGTTACCTTTTACACCACAGATACTTGAGGGTAACAATAGCCTCAACACAGTTATTACACAGAACTCAAATACAAGTTTCCCATACCTACATGTACATGTACATGTAATTAACTGGACATCACTGTTGCAGTACCAACAAAGAATGATATAATACTCTTAGCACAATAATATACTAAATAAGCATGAATTTGATAAAGGTGGCTCCAGTAATATACGCATACGTTTTATCGCTACAAGCAATGTATAAAGAGTCTCTCAAACAAGTCATCAACATAAATCCTTATGGGCCCCAGTGGGGCATAGGGCCACAACCAAATAGATTGCTTTAAAAAATTGAAATAAAAAAGAAATTGACTGTTACAAACCTGAATATTAGGGTCCCTTGTGAAAGCTGCAGCCTGGATGTGCCGTTGAATTGTCCTGACAGAATGACCAGCTACAATATTTCTTTTTACACTGTCTTGGCTGAGGTCGCACACCATGCATTTCTTCTATTTCAGTTGGGCTGTCACCTGCAACAACTTGCTCCTTATCCTGGCCACTCAGCCGTGCCCAGAGAAAGCTTACATCTTGACTTGGAGTGCATGTACTTTCATCACCAGTTCTTCCATCAGGAGGTATTGACATATCTACATTCAGTGGTTCTTGGTTGGAAGCATCAAAGGGGTCAAAAGTAGTGTCTGGTGAGATGCAGCCATCATCTCCAAATACTTCTTGCCAGGCTTGTTGCAAGATACTGCCAGAGGAGTCATCAGTGACTGTGTTGGTACCATGCACCTCAACTTCAGAAGATTCCTCACCGACACAACCTTCTTCTAAAGCACTATATGCAAACCCTGGACCTCTCTGCAAGCAAACCCATTTGTGTCAAAAATTTGAAAACATAGTTGACTCCCACTGGATGTAATCAGGATCGGCTTTGACTTTATTTACAGCATCTAAAGCAAAGCAACGAATGTTGTAACTAACCACTTTCATCAGCTCGAGGTGTTCCAAGACCCTTAGCTAGATAATACAGGATATTATCTTTTCCATTCTTGTTCAGGACATGGATTCCCTTACAGCAAAGGTCAACAAAGTCTGATGGAACAAACTTCTTAATTTCGTCATCGTAAAGGGCAGACAGGTACTGCCAGAACAAAGTTTGCATCAAAGCACTTAAGAATTTGCTGGTCATGGTTGACATCAGTTCAAGTAACTTATCAACAACATCTCCATAACAGGCTGGTTTGCTGCCATCACGATGAGGAGAATGACTGAATATTGGAGATAATGGAGTCAACACTTCACGAGAAGCTGCAGGGGTTGAAGGGTTAGTCCCAGTTGATGTTTGTGCCCCATCACAAGCTGTATTATGTCCTAGTCCTCCTAAAAAGTAGTTGATCCCAAGATCATCCTCAGCTTCACCCAGTGTCTTATATTTTTTCCTCAAGAAGGAGTTGACTTGATGTCTACATGCATTTGCTACAGAGAGAGGGAGAGAGAGAGGGAGAGAAAAAAAAGTTAAAGGGAGCAAAAGAAAGGGTGTATACTTGCATTTTATTGAAATGATACATCTGTAAGTAACATATTAAAATTGTGAAAAAGTAAGTTTCTCCTTCATTTATTTTTAAATGGGAAATTTTAAATACTATTTTAACCCATTGACTGTTGTGCCGCCCGTAACCGCCCGTGACAAGCCTTGGCCCTTCTTCCACTTCTGACGTTATCGCTTTTGACCAAAATTGGCATCATCTTTACGTAACTTCTGCAGGAGGAAAAGGTTATTGCAATGATGCCTAGATCAGAGTGATCGGCCTAATGGAGCCTGAGATATGCATAAAAATGCTCAAAGAGATAAGTGAAAACTCAGAGCAAAATTCTCTGCCACTACACCTAGCTGCTCCATGGTAAAAATTGGCTGCCTCGATGACTCTTTCTTCGAAGTTTTTTTAACCGCAAGCAAGCCCAGTAGAAGGTCAATCACTGTCGCAAAAGAAAAGAAAAGGGAAAAAAAAAGGAAAGGGAAAAAAAAATCAAAAGTCATAAAGACTAAGAAATCTTGATTTCTGCACAGCCCAAATGTCATAAAACACGATTTAGTGGCGAGGAAGGGCTAGCTGTCGTGTTACAAATGCATTTTCGACCAGATTAAACCTAATTTGGCTGAGATCCAGCCTCAAAACCACCAAAATGTCCAAAAAAACACATTTTTGGCAAACATTTCCAGTAGTCAATGGGTTAATTAAAATAGGTATTGTTTCACTTCTCAAGCCATAGGTAAGTAATTTTCTTACCTGATCTCCTTGGCTTTCCACTGGTACATGATACAGCCTCTGCACATTTTTCCCAGAAGACAGTGTCTTTCAAAGCGGGCCAAGTAAATGGCTGGTTGTCAGCTACAGGAGTGAAAAGAGCAATGTATTCCACCAACGCTCTTCTCTCATCTGTTGACCAGGATGGAGGCTGAAGAGATTCATCATTCTGGAACCAAGCAATAGCAATTTAAACAAAACTATAATGAAATAATTAGCATTTGCAACATATGATATAGCATCAGCTTAGTGACTTCACTGGTATTTCAATGCCAATACCGTAGAATTCCGAAAGTAACGGTCCCCCCGAAATTAACGGCATTTTAAAAAATTACCTCAAAACGGTAACAAAACACTGTTATGACTGTTACATTTAATGTTTATTTCCAGCAATACTTTCCTTCGGCTTACAAAGCGATCTTAAGAAGTAACTGTTTTCAACTGGAGCAAGAGAAATACAAATAATATCTCTTCTTTGGGAAGTAACTCAAACAAGAAAAACACCAAAGTATGTCATGAAAACGTGATTATCTTTCAATGTATACAAATTGGAGAACTTAAACTTGTAAAAATTATCATTTAAATTTTGGAGCACATGCACATGCTTGACTGAAGAACGTTTTAAAAATCTTTTGTGCATGATTTAATCTGTGAGTGAATATGAATCTCTTCAGCCTCCATCCTGGTCAACAGATAGAGGAAGAGCGTTGGTGGAATACATTGCTCTTTTCACTCCTGTAGCTGACAAACCAAGCCATTTACTTGGCCCCGCTTTTTGAAAGGACACTGTCTTCCTGGGAAAAATGTGGCAGAGGCTGTATCATGTACCAGTGGAACAAGACCAAGGAGAGCAGGTAAGGGAAAATTACTTCACCTATGGCCTGGAGAAAGTGAAACATTATACCTTAGTTTAATTAACACCATTTGACTACTGGAATGTGTTTGCCAAAAATGTGCTTTTTTTGGACATTTTGGTGGTTTTTGAGGCTGGATCTCAAGCCATAATTGAGGTTTAATCTGGTCGGAAAAATTGCAATTTGTAAACAGCGGACAGCTAGCCCTTCCTCGCCACTAAGATCGTGTGTTATATTGACATTTGGGCTGGGCAGAAATCAAGATTTCTTAGTCTTTTATGACTTTTGTTTTTTTCTCCCTTTCCTTTTTTTTTCCGTTTCCTTTTCTTTTTGCGACAGTGATTGACCTTCTACGGGGGCTTGCTTGCGCGTTAAAAAAAACTTCGAAGAAAGAGTCATCGAGGCAGCCAATTTTACCAGTGGAGCAGCTAGGTGTAGTGGCAGAGAATTTTGCTCTGAGTTTTCACTTATCTCTTTGAGCATTTTATGCATATCTCAGCTCCATTAGGCCGATCACTCTGATCTAGGCATCATTGCAATAACCTTTTCCTCCTGCAGAAGTTACGTTAAGATGATGCCAATTTTGGTCAAAAGCGATAACGTCAGAAGTGGAAGAAGGGCCAAGGCTTGTCACGGGCGGTTACGGGCGACAACAGTCATGGGTTAAAATAGTTTTAAATTTCCCATTTAAAAATAAATGAGGAGAAACTTACTTTTTCACAATTTTTAATATGTTACTTACAGATGTATCATTTCAATAAAATGCAAGTATACACCCTTCTTTTGCTCCCTTTAACTTTTTTCTCTCCCTCTCTCTCTATCCCTCTCTCTGTAGCAAATGCATGTAGACATCAAGTCAACTCCTTCTGAGGAAAAAATATAAGACACTGGGTGAAGCTGAGGATGATCTTTGGATCAACTACTTTTTATGGAGGACTAGGGACACGAATACCAGCTTGTAGATGGGGCCCAAACATCAACTGGGACTAACCCTTCAACCCCCTGGCAGCTTCTCGTGAAGTGATTGACTCCATTATCCCTCCAGATATGCAGTCATATCCTCGCCCTCATCGTGATGGCAGCAACCAGCCTGTTATTGGAGGATGTTGTTGATAAGTTACTATGAACTGATGTCAACCATGACCAGCAAATTCCTTAAGTGCTTTGAATGCCAACTCGAACTTTGTTCTGGGCTGTGGCCGTACCTGTCTGTGTCTGCCCTTTAAACGATGACCGAAAATTAAGAAGTTTGTTCCACTCAGACTTTGTGGACCTTTGCTGTAAGGGAATCCATGTCCTGAAAACAAGAATGGAAAAGATAATTATCCGGTATTAATCTAGCTAAGGGTCTTGGAACACCTCGAGCTGATATGAAAGTGGTCCTCGCTTGCCTATTGACAGGATGCCATTTGGACTTCTAAGTTACAACATCCGTTACTTTGCTTTAGATGCTGTAAATAAAGTCAAAGCCGATCCTGATTACATCCAGTGGGAGTCAACTATGTTTTCAAATTTTGGACACAAATGGGTTTGCTTGCAGAGAGGTCCAGGGTTTGCATATAGTGCTTTAGAAGAAGGTTGTGTCGGTGAGGAATCTTCTGAAGTTGAGGTGCATGGTACCAACACAGTCACTGATGACTCCTCTGGCAGTATCTTGCAACAAGCCTGGCAAGAAGTATTTGGAGATGATGGCTGCATCTCACCAGACACTGCTTTTGACCCCTTTGATGCTTCCAACCAAGAACCACTGAATGTAGATATGCCAATACCTCCTGATGGAAGAACTGATGATGAAAGTACATGCACTCCAAGTCAAGATGTAAGCTTTCTCTGGGCACGGCTGAGTGGCCAGGATAAGGAGCAAGTTGTTGCAGGTGACAGCCCAACTGAAATAGAAGAAATGCATGGTGTGCGACCTCAGTCAAGACAGTTTAAAAAGAAACATTGTGACCCCATGAAGGCGAAAGTAAATGTAGCTGGTCATTCTGTCAGGACAATTCAACGGCACATCCAGGCTGCAGCTTTCACAAGGGACACTAATATTCAGGTTTGGAACAGTCAATTTCTTTTTTATTTTAATTATTTTTTAAAACAATCTATTTGTTTGTGGCCCTATGCCCCACTGGGGGCCATAAGGATTTATGTTGATGACTTGTTTGAGAGACTCTTTGTACATTGCTTGTAGCGATAAAAGGTATGTGTATATTACTGGAGCCACCTTTATCAAATTCATGCTTATTTAGTATATTATTGTGCTAAGTGTATTATATCATTCTTTGTTGGTACTGCAACAGTGATGTCCAGTTAATTACATGTACATGTACATGTAGGTATGGGAAACTTGTATTTGAGTTTTGTGTAATAACTGTGTTGAGGCCATTGTTACCGTCAAGTATCTGTGGTGTAAAAGGTTACATGAAATTAGAAAACCTGCATTAAGTTGATGGAATTACATGTACATGGTGCTGGCATTATTTTCATTCAAGTGTTAATTAATTTTGGATTTTTATTTTAATGCCTGCCATGACACCAGAAGCATGTAACCTAGATTTCATGCTTCTGATAAAACCTTATATTCTTTCTGTTTGAAACCAGGTCGCTGCCCTTAAGAAAATCAGAGACTGCAACAAGAATGGGCGCTGGTGGATCAAGGCAGATGCCTGTGATATGCGAAAAGGGCTGAGAGAGTCTATGAGACATGAATGGGCGGGTGATTCTTACCTTGGAGATGGCAAATTAGAGGCCTTGTATCAAGAATACACTAACAGAAGAGGTTTCATCAGTGGCATAGGAATAAAGGAACGGCGCCAGCAGTTAGAGGCAGATCTGAAATTGGTCATTTCTGGTCTCGAGAATGATTTGAAGATGCTTGAGGATGGAGAGAAGCTGGTGAATGAGAAATATGCCACCAAACAAAGGCAATCAAATGCATCAGAGGATAGCTTGTTTGCCCTGGCTTGGGAATGTGAAGGTTACAAAACCCTCCTGAGTATGAATAAGGAGTTGAGGTCTTCCACAACAAGCTTGCACAGGCAAATTTCAGCAAATATAAGGGGCGGCAATATTGCTGGTGATCTGTCTAACTTGCAAAAAGGGCTTCTTCAGTATGTCCAGTCACTGTACTCCAAGAAGAGAGATGCAGCCTCACACCTTATGGTTTTTATGATAGCAGACGAGAAGCGAGATCTGAAGCCATATGCAGTTCCTGTGAGATTCCTCCCATACCATAGTGTAACTGACTGCAGATTAAGAGAACTACGTGACGAGCTTAGAAGCACCATGGTTAATCTTGGAATGGTTGTGGTTGGTGAGTAACTGTATCATAGATAGGCAGACACAGTACCATACAGTGTTAACATTGTTGTGGCATACAACATGTCTGAAGAAGACCAGTCATTTAATGTAATTAGATCTTGCAGAGTAAAGCACCTTTGTACAATTCAAAAGAAATGTATTGGCAAGCTTTCAGCTGGGTGGCTGTCCTGTGGACAGACACTTTCCTAACCCTGGGTGACAGCGAGTTTGTCTTGGAAAATTTCTAACTTCAGTCTTTTCCCCCTTGAAAACATGTTGCTGCTTCCCTTGAATAGAATGTCTACTTTTCTTTCATGTTGAAATGATAGTAGAAATTTTTCACTCCCAAGATCTGAAAGTATATTTTACCAATTGGTGATCATACATTTGTCTTTGGCAAGTTCTGAGGATTTCATATTTTATCTAAGCAAAGCACTAACAAACCTTTTCTGGTTTTACAGGATTTGTTACTGATGGCGAATTCAATTCTATCCGCACCATGGGCTCCAGTAGGCCTATCTCCATTATTCAGTTGATTATGGATTCAAAAGCAGAGGCGCGACACATCAATGTGAACACCATAAGACAGTATCTCACACCTGTTAAAGTTCAAGGTACATGTATTTTAACAAAATTTACAAACAGCAAAAGGGAGCATTAAATGAAAACTTTCACAATGTTTACATGTATGATTAACAAATAAATAATTATGCAAAATCTGTTGCTGCCATTCTAGATATAAGCATACATACATGTACATGCTGTATGTTCAAGAGCCACTCAGAACAGAAGTCTTTTGCAAGGGTATATTGGAATGAGTTTGTGAGACTCCAACTGAGTGTTCTTGGGTTTAACTCGGTGTAAAAACCTGTGAATTTTTCTTTGTTTTGTAGCTATTGTAAGGGTTGGGGTCTATTATGTTGACTTCTTTCAGGGTTTGTATGGGTCCTGGTTTTACCTGAAAAGTCCTGGAATTTTCTTATGGCATTTTGCAGTACTAGAAAGTCCTGGAAAAGGGCCACTGGTCCTGGAAAGTTCTGGAAATCTGTTAAACTCAACTAAAAGATATGAAGTGTGTGGAAGTCAGTGAGGAGAATTAACATTGAGATCTTGGGAGCATAGGGCTTAATGTGAATTTTAGAGTCCTTGAAAAATCAATCTGATTTCTGGCATAGTCCTGAAAAAGTCCTGGAAATTTGTTTCTGAAAAAGGATACGAACCTTGTTATTTGTATTCTTTGTTTTACGTCACTGGTGGGTGTCACATTTTTTTTAGCTCTGTGTGGGTGTCTTTATTGCTATATTTTTCTTGTTAG
>JAHPZR010006406.1:0-5000 GCA_019787425.1 Platygyra sinensis
CCCAAAAGCACAACACAATCAATGTCGTCGGCCAAGGCTCGAGCCCAGACAGCTTGATCGAGCGTACTCATCATGAGACCACGGAGCATCTACTCTTTGAAAATAGGGTTGTCGATATTACATATTCGTTGAATAATTAAGAAAGACAGCTTACTTGTTAATGTGTCCGTCTAACCAGTCTTTATGCTTTAGTCCAGAGAGCCAAGAGTCAGGTAATTTACTGGCGCCCAGTTTACACCCCAGCAAAGCTCCAGCCACAGCGCCATTAGTATCAGCGTCCCCGGCCTGTAAATGAAGAAATAGGTCCGCATAGCGTACAAATGTTATGATTAGGAAAAAAGGAGATCATGTATTCTCTTATCCAGTACAACAAGAGTTAACTGTTGCAGTTACGTTAAGCTATTTTAGCCTTTGACATGTACTCACCTCAAATGCGACGGCCTCTATGGCCGCTCGGAAGTCATTCTGCCTCAGGGACCAAAATCCTGCACCTAAACATTTATACGTGTAACCAATTTTCCCAGCTTCATCCAGATTAAGATCATTTAATGACTTGGCAAACATGTGTTCTTTTAATTCCTTCTCCTAGAGAGAAAGAGAGAGAAAGACAATGAGGACTGGTAATTTCAATTACAGAAACTAGAGCAGGTTCCGGTGAGTATGAAAAAAATAGTCTTGCACTCGTTGGCTCGCCTTTCTTGAGGAATATTTTTCTTCCCCCACCGGTTGCCTGTTCACGGGCTATACAGAGACAAGAGAATTCACAACTGGTAGATGTCTATATGATGTAGTGTGACCGTCAACATGAATGGTGACAAACGGAACCATGCACTCGATGAGCTAAATTACTTACATGTGCAGTATTAATGGCTACATGAATGTTTTGTTCGATTTGTCTACCACATTTACGATCTTATCCACCTTTCAAACATTCTTGTGCTACGTGTATAGAGGGCTGGACAACATATTTTTCCCATATGATGCCCTCCTAGTCAATAATTGGTGCAGCTGAACACCGCTATTTCCAACTCTCAGGGGAAACGAAAAACAATATTCTAAATAGAGGCTTGAACGGCAGATCCAAGGGAGATTGTTTCGAGTTTGAAATAACACGGAATTGGAAATAATCGAGTTCGAATTAGCGGGGTCCACCAACTGTACTTGTAATATTTTGCATACATGTACATGTAAAAACACATGTTCAACAGCTTCAAGCATGAGAGTGACATGACTACATATGTATGCATCCATATTTTACCGCATGATGTCCTACTACTGCAGTTAACAAGTACAATATTTTGTGTGCACATGCAACATCACCTGTTCAACAGTCTCAAGTGTGGCACAGGCATAATCATATGCATCCTTTATAATTGCCTCAACATCAAAACAGTTTGATTCCTTCTCAAAATATTTTCCCTGTAACATCATTGCAACTGCTGTTGTCGTGGCAACACAGGATGCAATGCATCTTGGGTCAGCATGTGTAACCTTGCATGCTGCTTTCGTGTTTTTTATAACTTCCTCAATGTCGCCAAAGTCATGAATTCCAAGAATGGAAGTTCGCATCACACCTCCGTTTGGAGCAACAAGGCGACCAGATTCTTCCCACACATACTCTGCTGCCTGGAATTAATAAATTGCATCCATTAATTAGTTGACTTTGAATCAAAAAGTTTGCTTATCAGAGGCTATGTGATATACAAAATAATTATAATGAAAATTAAGATCCTCTTCTAATTCGAGACATGTTTCTTTCCCCCTCCCCTCCCACTTTTAACTTGCGGTAACCCAATAAACCTAAATCATGTGGTTCCAGCAAATATCGATTCCCACCCCAAAGAGGGGTTACTGGAAATTCCACAGGGGGCAGCTAGGGGTCTCCAAAGTCCAATTTTGAAAGGAAAGTATCACCCAAAAGTGGCATTTCCACAGGGATTAAGGTGGAGGGGGGGGGGGTGGGAATTTTCACAGGGATTGAGGTGGGGGGAGGAAGACAGAATCATCCCCCTCCCCCTATAAAAAAAAAACATGCATGGGAGGGGTATGAATATTATGGCTATATTCTGGAACAGCACATTCCAGTTAGAGCAAGTTCCCTATCAAAGGCGATAATAAAAGTACTGCTCTTCACTCTCTGCAGCCCTTTTACAACTGAGAAAGTTGTCAGTCCTACGTAACTTCACAGTAAGCCTGTTTTCTAGAGTTAGTCACACTCATTCTATACCCGATGTGGATCAGTAAGGAAGTTAGGCTGGTGCAGAACCCTGTTTGTGGTGCGACCAATACCCATTCCACCCATGTCCCCAAGCTCCTCAAAACCTTTCCTGCTCCAATTCCTCATCTTCTTGGCAAAATCCACAGGCTCCATCTGCAAGTCAAGGGAAAAACAAAGTGTCAGAAGTATGAAGATTCTTGTTAAGGATGTCTGTAATGTCTGTTGAAAATGCAGTCACTAAAAGTAGTTTTGCGTGTTTAAATTTTTTAAATGGTGACTTTAATACCATACATGTATAATTTATAGTGTATATCTGCCATATGTGCCCTAGCAAGACAGGGGGAGGTGCAGTTTCTATAATAATGACATGCCCATCTACATGCCCTGTTTCTTATCAGTTTCTACTCCATAATTTAATAACAGCGCTGCAAACCAACCTTGCCATCAATGTCTAACAGCGAAAGTAAGATCAAAATCATCTGATCAGAATCATCCGTCCAGTCTCCAGTCTCCCATCTGCTTCGATGAAAGTCATGATTTTTCATTTCATACTCTAAATGTGGCTTTTTCTTTTCCTTTTTCCATAACTCCTTCATTTTCTCTTTTACACCATTGTTTGATTTACTGTAAATCTAAAAACAAATGATCCAGAAATTTGTTAACAGCTTTAAGCACTTACCCACTGTAGCCCATGGCAAGGTGTAATGCACACTTAGACTATGATTAATATGACAAATCCCGTGGTTTCAGATTTCTCATTTTCATCCTCAATTCCTATGACATTTTTCTTGTTTCCAACTGTCACATTTGCAGTGTGTCAGCCAACATATTAGCAGTGATACATTGGTAGTGTGACCACTAATGTATTGTGTCTGTTGATGCATTGGTAGTGTGGCAGCTAACGCATTGGCAGTGTGTCCACTGACCTGTTGGTTAAGTGTCAGCTGTTTATATACATGTACTAGGTTGTGTGTTGGTGGTGTACAGTTGTATCAGTAGTGTGTCAGTTAACGCATTGGCAGGATTGGATTCTTTCCCTTTACTTAAGATTCTTACTATCTCAGCAGTACTTGGAAATTTGGAAAGTTCACAATTTGAAGAATATTTTTCAAATACCACAAGTGGTGAAAATCTTTTTATACTTGAGCTTCCTTATGATTACTCATTTATCATGTAATCAGATGGTAGATGTTCACGCATCAAACTGAACTGCAGTGTAAATTTTAAAAAAAACATTTATTTAGTGACCAATAAATATTGATCTACTCTCAGCCAATCACCATGTTTTTTACCATTTTTCACAGTCGTGCATCATAAATGTGCCTATTATGTCAACTTACATGGGCAGCCTCTGATTTACTCATAAACTCGGTCAACAGTCCTATGGCATCTCCAATGCAGTTTCCATAAATAACTCCCTTTATGTGGTCCACCAAGTCCTTCTTTTCAAAGTCAGATTTGATGTTAAAAGAACGACATGCCCCTGTTTTGCCTTCCTGCAATCCAGATGGGAAATGACGTTCTTCTGAACTTGTTGCATTGGAACGTTGTTCTTCATTCTTAGCCAGATTTCCTTCCAAAGTTTGGCTGACAGCAGGTTCTGCACCATGATCTCTTTTAGGACTTGTTGAAACTGAGCTTCCTTCATCTTTGGTATCTTGTTGGTTGATTTTGGTGACAGAAGATTCTGTTTTACCTTCAAAGCTTGCCTGGTCATTAGAAAACACAGCTGCTACAGATAATTAAATAATCACGACAATTGTATTGATCATTCATAATCTATGTTTACAAAGTAAAATGATTCTGATGGCTGGGCCATGTACCTAGAATGGATCATACTCATATTTCCAAGGTTGCCTTGTAATGGACAGCACCTGGTAAATGAAACACTGCCTGGCACAAAACTGTCATGGCTTAGCTCAATGTGGTAAAACTCACTCGGTTTGAGGTACAACATGTTGTACAAAATAGGATTGATAAATGGAGACGGATTGCTGTTGCCTTACACTGCATGTCCTCCAGGGAATCGAGAGGAGGAAGTAATATTTACTAATTATGCTCTTCCATTGGATGGTTTAAGATCAATGTTTTCATAATTGCGATCATCGTCATCATCACCATCATCATCGTCATCATCTTCATCACCACTATGCAAGCCAAAGTCCATTTCTATTCTCACCATTAAATGCTGATTATTCAGGATTACTCACTGCACCAGAAGGTGCTTTAATTGTCATTGGGAACTGTTTTCAATACAGAGCCAGGCTCGCTTCTTGTCTACTGATCTTATATATCCCAGTTCTTGTAGTACAGTGTATGGAGCAACTAGTAGGACACACACATACTTTTCTAGTCCTACCCGGGAATGGGATACAGTTTACTCGACCAGCATATATTGACAGCTTTCCCTAACATTTCTTTGGTACCTATTTATTTTCCTGTTGGAGAGAGGCATTGTAAAGGTAAAGCTTAGCCAAAAACGCAACAAAAATGACCCTGGCTCGCTCTGGTTCAGGAATCTATAAAAGTGTTCACTGCACCATTAGACCACCCAGCTCTCTCAAAATTTCAACATAGATTATTGTTTAAATTCAACTTTCATACTCTGCAGGAATCCCAATTTTCTGTTTGGTTGATTTCTATCACGGTATACTGGGTTGTGACCCCGGGGGGGGTATTCCCTTATTTGGGCTATACGGGGACGTGCCGCTGAATAGGGTATGGTTTTTTGGCCTCGCTGTCCTAAACAGGGTATACAATTCGACTTGCCTCTGTCCTAAAC
>JAHPZR010006406.1:10000-12712 GCA_019787425.1 Platygyra sinensis
ACACAATAGATTGAGACCAGAACCAATCAGATTTGTCAGACTTGACTCTGAGCATGCGCAGAGTGAATCGCGGACTTCCGGTGTTGGACCCGGCCAGAGGTCGCGATTCTTGGTGTGTGACCAAAAGTAGCGCGGCCTCTGGGGACGAGAATGAGTGGATAAATATTTTACATTGAGATGCCGACTACAATAGCATTCTGTCCAGAATGTCGATTGATGACATTGTAATGTCTGGTTAACAGTCGCTTTACTCAGTTGACATTATGCAAATCACGTCGCTTGTCCGCCGCTCGATCGCATACTCTTTCAACTTCTCGCAGGTTCCGGGTCGCGGGCTAAGAAAAGAAAGAGACTCCTCGCAGTCTGGGTTAAAGTCTTTTGGCTCGTAATACCATACCCTGTTTAGGACAGGTTTTTAACCCGTTTATGACAGAGGCAAGTCAAATTGTATACCCTGTTTAGGACAGCGAGGCCAAAAACCATACCCTATCCAGCGGCACATCCCCGTATAACGCAAATAAGGGAGTACCCCCCCCCCCCGGGGGGAGGGGGCTTTACGTTGATAATCGGTAAGTACACAATTCAACAAAGACACTTTTTGGAAGAATTAATCGTTATATCTTCTCAGCCTAGCTTTTTTTGCAAGGCTTCAGTTTCTAAACATTTATGAAAGGGCAAATTCTGAATTTCTCGTCATGTATACGTTCTACCAATGCACTTTCTTTGTCCCTTTTTGCTTTAGAATCTCAAATGCCTTTTAAACCCCCATAAAGTAGCAATGTTGTTGCCAACTGAAATTTGTACTTCCTTCTAAAAAGGCAAACTACATTGTAGCTTATAATAGCTATCTTGAATTTATCTTCTTAATAATTTTGCAATCACAATTTCCTAAATCTTAGCTCCTTACTAAAAGTGCTTAAAAAGAAATGTGGTACATATGCCCTGCATTGTGACAGCTACCCACGTGGCCAGGTTTCTCTCGACAATAACAATTTCAAGAAGGGGTACCAAACAATTGTGTTTGTTGCTGGCATGGCTCACGATTTTCAAGTCTTCTCTCATCTTATTTGTTATTCTCCCACACTATTTGTCTGATCAAAAAGCTATACTCCAAACAAACTCAGTGGTAAGTATTTTAAGCTGGTTGAAACATTCCTAATAGTTGTTGTTTCTCAACATGTATTTAGCCCAGAAATAGACAATCCCTTCTTTTACAAGGTCTTTCAGCTAGCCCCAGGGGGTGGTGGTTTTGCAAAGAAATTCTGCCCTGGTGGGTGGTGGAATTCCCCATAATTAGCATCGCTTGTTTGCAAATTCCCCCGCTATGTCGCGGGGGTGGGGTAGCGGGGGAAACAAATGACTAGTGCATAAACAGCCTAGCCTCTCAGTACAGAAACCTATAATTTTATTCAGAGCTCTGATAATTTATGACGCGAACCTCGAGCTCCCCAACGACATTTCAGTGCACGTTTCACCTCAAACAAGGCAACTGCTTTCTTTTAATTTTGCAAGCATATGAAAATGTAGGCTTTTTAAAAGAATTCGAGTGCTGGTTGTTTACCATTTACCGAAAAATTCTGGAAATTTCGGTTGGGATGTAAATGGTAAAACCGTTTTGGTTTGCCCGAACGGAAATTTTCCAAAATAAACGGAACGTCTCGAGAGGTTGTCCAAAATTCCCAAACGGAGTATCCGAACGGAAAATGTGCTTACCATTTGCCATTCGAAACCAGTTCCAGGCCATACGCCAATTTTTTGATCTCTGTCACGTGAGATGCGTCAACATGGCTTCTGTAATGGATCGGTTTTCTTCCAAAACGATTTCCTGTGGGGATTGCACCTGTAGCTGCCAACTCTCGTGCAAGAACTTCGAAAGTGGTTTTTGTCATACGGAAGTGCGATCTAAACTCCTCGATTGAATAAGAAGGCACCACAACCTCGCGAAACCCAACATTTCTCTTCAGCTCTCTCTTCATGAAAGCTGAAGTGGCCGCTATTACTTGGAATTCCTCGTCTTCCTCATGATCGAAAAGTAATTCCTCGTCAATTGAGGCATCTAGAGCCTCGCTCAATAAGACGAGCTCAGCCACCATTTTGAAGATGTCCAAACTCGTCCTAGCCTCTTTCGGTAAGTTGGGTCTGTTGTTCAAATGGTACACGCTGAGTGTTTTCCATTTACCAAGAGATTCCGGAAATTCCGGTTGGATTGTAAATGGAACATGATTTTTTGGTTTGTTTCACTGGAAAATTTCCGGCCACAGTCATCGATATCCTGAAGTGGCTTTTAAATTCATCGATCGTAAGCTTATACAAGCAAAATATTTTCATAAAAACCTTTATTTCTGGGCGCCTCATATAGGTTGCAACGGCCGCCAGGGAAGGAATGTTATCATCATCTGAATTAACGAGACACTCTTCTTCCAAAGAGAAGTCTAGCATTTTGTTCAACAATAACAGTTGTGCCCCCATTTTGTATTTTGGCGGGAAATACATCGGCGGTGAAGGGAGCCTGGGATGAATGGGACGAGTGTGTCAAATGGAACACGTCTTTCGCCGATAAGCATTTCCCAACGAAGTTTCGGGAATTTTCCGGAATCTTTTGGTAAATGGAAAACGTCCGCTTTCTCAAACGGAAATTATCCATTCCTACCAAACTACAGAATACAGGGCCACTTTTTTAAAGATGCATCATTCGAGTGGCTCGGCGGCTCG
>JAHPZR010006407.1:0-11625 GCA_019787425.1 Platygyra sinensis
AGTGTAATGCTCACAAAACACAAGGCCAACAGATCACACAGATCTGGGGACTGGGCACCAGGTTTTTTGAGTGTTTGTGATTCAGTTCACAACTCACCAGTTGCCTTGCTTTGGGAGCGTGCCGCACCTGTAGTCCCACCATTCATCACAGCCAGATATCATGATTTTTTTCTTAGAAGGGTTATTACACACGTGCTTATTGTATATATCACCAGTAAAGTGAGAGTCTAAGGGCCTGATTACATGGCGAATTTCAGCCCGGGCTGAAATTTCAACCCGGCAAACCGGGCTGAAATTTTGTTGCGATTACATGACAAACTTCAGCCCGGGCTGAAATATTAGCCTCGGCACCAAATATGAAATTGTGCGCGAAGAGTCTCAGGAGAATCAAAATGGCACCGAGAACACAAATCATGAAAATAGGCGCATTGCTTCTCTCGCAGTTTGGCCTTTTGGCGGCGCTCAATTTTCAGCTTTTTGGGATGGTAAGAGCATACTAGATGATGGAACTGAAGCGAAACCTGTCTTTGGCTACATATCTCTCAGCTAGAAAGACGCAATTGTAAAGAAAGAGAAGATATCGATCTTCAAGCTTGCCAAGTTCATGGCTTTCCTGACAGCCTCGAACTGTTTAACCTTATCTGCATTGAAGTCGATGTTCTCACACTCAATATGAGCTTTGAAATTAGAGGGACAATGAATACGATTCTCTATTTTATTGCCTTAATTCCACTGACATCGCTTCTGCTTCCTAGCGGTAGCCATATTGTTTCCTGCTTTTCAGCCCGGGCTGAAATTCCGTTTCGATTACATGAGACTTTTTCAGATTTTCTGGCCCGTTTGCCCGGGCTGAAAATCCTAGCCCGGTTTGAGCAAACCGGGCTAGGATTTTCAGCCCGGCCTGAATTGCGCCCCGGGCTGAATCGCTCTCCATGTAATCGACAATTTGATTTTAAGAGGATTTGTTTCAGAAGCCGGGCTGAGTTCAGCCGTTAACGGCTGAAATTCGCCATGTAATCGGGCCTTAAGTACCTGAAGTCGTAGGATAAGAATAATTATTTTTTAAAAATCTTAACGGTCGGCCATAAAAAAACAGTATTAGGAGTGTTTTGAAAGGCTTGCTAATTTTAATATTTAGTAAAGAAAACCGTCTTCACGACACGTTAGATGCTAGGTGTATTACTTATTATCAAAGTTAGATGAAAGGTGAATATTGAACTAGCATCAATTCGTAATCTTATTGATCGAAAATGTAAAGAGCTTTTTAACATTTGTATAAAATTAACATTTATATTGGTGCTTAACAATCTTAAATTATTACGCCATTCTGCGCCTCAGTCACTACTGTGTCTCAGGGCATCAGATAAACAGTTCGAAACAAATTTAAGACAAAATTCAATCGTTTCAGTGTAGCAATTTAAAGCCGGACATAAATCCACGAAAATGACGTCAACACCTACTGGTGGGCGCCCAATTAAGGTGGACGAAAATAGTTTAAAACGTCCTTTGAATGAGACCTAGGTCCCATGATGTCTTGCTACAATATAACAATTCAATTTATACTTAAAGGAAAAGGGAATTTCGAAACAGTTTCCTTCATCTTGTTGCAAACACTTAGGTACAAGACGGGATCGTGTATCACATCAGAATATTAGACTTGAGTTTCATATTCTGATGTCATGTTAAGACTTGAATGAAGTTTCTTTTTGCATTTTGATGGTTTACAATTTCGAAAATTGCTGTTAAGGGTGTTTCAAAGACAAAGTAATATTCAGTTGTGATTGGATTTTCCAAAATGTATCCAATTTTTCTCTTTTCTAAGTTTCCCAGTGAGTCTGATGACGCCTTCAACTGATCCATGATTTCACTATTCGAAAAGAGTAGGTGACGTAGTTACCGGTGTTGTGGTCTATCTTCCGTAACTTACATCATCACTCATCTCGGGTTGGGAGGGTTCAGTGGGCTGATAGCGGCTGCCATCGGTTCCCTTATTATGCTGATGTCCGAGCCTACTGCAAAAAGCAACGTAAAGCTAAGAGGACATGTATGTTTGTCCTCTCAATCGCGACATTACAGTAATATTTGTAATTGCAATATGTGTGTAATTTTTCTCTCCCCTAAGTTTCCCAGTGGTCTGTTGAGGCCTTCAATCTATGATTTCTGCATGTTATACAATTTAATGAACTCTTTTGATTTATGTGCGAATTTAACACTGCAAGAACTAAAATGTGACGTGTATATAATTAAACAAGGCATAGGGAGTTTGTAATGTTACAGTACAATTCTCATCGTTTTCGTCATGTAGTACTGATCTAAAATCTAAAAAAAAAAACAGTTTTAAAATTAAAACTTCTCCGCCGGCTTCGCCGACTAGTCTTTCTTGCCTGCCAATAAACCAAGAAATTGTCCCGATCAAGGGTAATAAAAGTAATTGGATTGACAAAATTATGTAGGCGCTAGGTAATAGCAAAACCACAGAAGTAGAACTTGTTCCACAGATAGTTCACATAATTTAAAATAGATAAATATTTCAAAGTCAAACTATTTTTGAATTATAGCTTGATTAATTACGTAGTCCAGCTCTTAAAAGAGATTATAAGTATTTTTTCATTTATTCAGAGGACCCTCAGTCCAGGACATTCATGACTAGTCATGATCGTGGATTTACATTCTGACAAAATTGAATTTTGAACTAAATAGTACTCTATTTAACAATTAGATTATGAGCTCGAGATTTCTATCGTGTGATAGCTGGCTAGGGAGCAGCTCGAGTAAAGAGCAAATCTGAAGGGCGAGTAATCTAATTGTTTTAGTATAAATCTACTAGTCGTTCAAAAATTTATCTAAATCCTCTTCAGAGGCACCTCGAAAATTCCAAGAAACAGCCTTTAGTTACGGACAAGAGTACACTGCTACGCTACTCACAATCCATCACAGAATAGATAGTGAGTAGCATAGCCAATCAGAGAACGGCGTTCGTAACAGAACGCTAGTAGATTTACACTAAAATAATCCATGACATGAAATCGATCATATCATTAGGTAATTGTGTAGCAGGTCCAGATCTTAGATGAAATTGTAAGTATGTTATCATTTATTTTTTTATGATAGGCCACGCGGATCCGAGACTATCAGGACAAACCTCTATGTCTGTGTTGCTTTCATTTCATCAAATTGAGAGACAGATGTAACATGGAAAAAAATCACAATTTTGACCCGTAAGCCTCGGAACCATGTTAGAATATTGATGTATCAAACGTGGCCTGGATTATGAGATCGACATCGATGCAGTCCGAGTCGACTATCGAGGGAGAATAATATAATTAAGTTAGTTTAAATTTAGCCTACTAGTCGTTCAAAACTTTATCTGAATCCTCTTCATGCACGGACTCTTTGAAAACGCATAGAAGCGACTTTCATTTTTTAAAAAAACACACTGCTAGCCGAATAGTCGCTTTCTACTTAACAATTAGACTACGAACCCGAGTTTTCTATGAGCAGATAGTCAACGAGGCGCAGCTGAGTTGACTATCGCTCGTAGAAAACGAGGACGAGTAGTCTAATTGTTTTAGTATAAATTTACCGTAGTCTCATTGCATTTGCATAAAAAGAAAAAAATATCAAGTAACGCGTAGAAAAGAACTGTTTTATTATGTTACATCAGGTTCAAACGTGATGCGTGATGTGCACTGATGCGTAACTATCAGCAGATAGTCAACGGTAATATAGCCAATAAATTCACGGATTCACAATAGACTACGGTAAATTTATACTAAAACAGAATAGATATTGAGTAATGTAGCCAATAAGAGAAGACCATAAGAGAACAGCATTCCTGATAGAACGAATTTAACGTATTTGACAATGCCATATGGAAATAAAATGGCGATAATCACGTAACATCTCCTGAAGAAGCGTAAGTGGAATAATCGTTTTATAAGAAACAACCACGAAACTGTCTCTGGCAAAATTTTGCTAACTTCATTTTGTAGAAAAACATTGGAAGGCGAGTTTACCGATCTCATTAGATGACGTTTTTGGGAAAATTGCATTATTGTGGTTAGGTCTGGTTAGCTGAGACTGAATTTTCTTAGTCGTATAGTAATTGAATTATTGTATGATATATCGAGCAATTACGACTGGTTTTCACCAGTACACAAGAGAAGCCATAAGAACATACGAATTCTGCATCCGAGTCTAATTAAGCAATAGACCACACGTTTCTATGGTTTATAGGCTGATAAACCACGCGGGATGTTCTACCAACATCCCAAGTGGTTTATCAGCCTATAAACCATAGAAACTTGTGGTCTAATGCTTTTATAAAATAATTGAGAAGTCGCGCGATTTTTCCATGGGTTTACCGGCACAATAAGCCATAGCTGATTGACCAATCAGAGCGCGCGCATTGATTTCGTTATTGTATAAAGGCCCATCATTCCTGCACTTGTCTTCCCCCGTTTCTGTAGAGAGAAACGACAAGGAGTATCTCTACTCCTCCCGCTGACCCCCACTGGATGGGATGCAAATCTATCGAATGGATATCCCCAGCATTCAATTTTCTTGTACCCATTTATACTCCTTGGTGGAGTGAGGCACTGTGAATCTGCGAGAATAAAGTATCTTGCCCAAGAACACAACACAATGTTCCTGGGCAGAGCTCGAACCGGGCCTCTCGATTCATAGGCGGGTGCACTAATCACGAAGCCATCGCTATTCCACAAGCGGACGCAGTAAGTGAGGTCTTTTGTCAGGAACGAAATGTTTATGGTTAAGCACGTGTTAACGGGTTTACCTCGGTGTAAAAACCTGTGAAGTTTTTCTTTTTTTTGTAGCTTTTGTTAGGGTTACGTCTATTATGTTGACTTCTTTGTTTTCTTTGTTTTACGTCACTGGTGAGTGTCCACAGGTTTTCACCGTGACCGAGGATTAGCCGTGTGAACACCAGCCTCTAAGGATGATATTTGAGACTTTCCAAATCATTACCAACGCACCATGGCAGGACGACTAACGATTGTTATAATGCATCAAATCTATCCACTCCCAAAAGACCAGCCTTAACGCGTCACGTTACTGAATATGCCCAATAAACACGGGGTGACTTTTTTCAATTTCAAATCCCGCGTGTTGAGAAATACATTTGAAGTATAGTAAACACAATAGCTCCCATTTGTCTTTCAAGGTATGCTGGGATAGTTTTCCTTGCCTGGACGATATATGTTCCTCGAAGCTCACCGTATTCCTCAAGCGAGATGAAGTCACAAACAGAATTGGTTTAGCTAAAGAACACATCATTGATTCAATGTAAAGAGTTCTTTGAATTTAGACATGATATTACCCCATGATATTTATTGAATTATGTGGATGAAATTGGCAACTGCGAAATTAACTGCTCGTCAAATATTTGCCAGACCCGACAAAGCCGTAATGTACGTTTGAATTAATCAACTAAGCCTATGGTCTCACAAACTGTATTTTATCATTGAGGTTTTACGAAAATATTTTATTTATTTTATTTTAGCGCTTTAGAAATGTAAATTATTATTATTATTACAAGTTCAATTTTACAAAATGTATTTCAAACAACAGTAGCACTCTGAATGAACTGAGCACAGAAGTCAGACTATCTTAGTCCACTCTTTCTTCATTGCAGTGCATTTTACATCAGTATAAAATACTGTACAGATTACTCTTTTAAAGAGAAATAATGTAACTTTAAATAGCATGTAATACATAACTTTACAATTATTCCAATATAAATACAAAAAAAGAAACACTGTTAAACCTATGAATCCCAGAATTTAACAATTTCCAAATTCTAAACTTGCTTGATTGATCCTTTTTTTTTCGAATCTATCTTTTTTGAAAATTTAGCCAGACCAAAAAATGCCTCGGATAAAAGCTTTGTTTTGAAATGATTCAATACCGAGTACTACTAAATTCATTGAAGTAGACAATTGGTAACTTGAAAGCGTCAAAGGGAAACATCTTGGTCAAAAACCACTTTCACCCCAGCACAATTAACAGTGTTTACTTTTGATAAAACAATGCCAGAAAAGCCCAGCTTCCATTGTATCGAATAATTTTCTGTTAAATATCTTTAAATACTCTTAAACTGCTTTAGTTATAAATAAAGTTTGCTGGTCAATAATTTAAATATCTCTGTTTTCCTTACGCAGTGTTAGTTTACAACCATGATGCAATTCAGGGAGCGCACGAGCATGTTCTCGGATATGCAACCATGTCCAATGGATAAGCTACATAATTTGACGGCTTACATCTCCTCTTGTTGTTGTTGTTTGCCATCGAACTAGCACAAGCAATGAACCGCGCAACCTTCCTACACAGAGGGTATGCTATGGTGCGACCAGTTTGCGTCAGGTGTACCGTCCGGTAGACGCCAGTGTAGCATTCAGGTTCGTCGTCAACAAGAGACCTTTTGTGTCTCCAAATAGGATTGGCTTTCATCGGTAAGACCACGCTATCAGAACTTTTATTAGCAGATTCACCTCTGAAATCATCACTGAACTGAGACTGTACTGTTTCATAGCTTGGTGAATCTCGTTCTGATAATCTGAGGACATCAGCTGGATTCTCTTCTTGTTCAGCTGGATCCTCATTTGTCTCATTCAAGACCGCGTTGAATTCTTCCTCAGCTAAATCAAGCATTCTTTCAATGTTGTCGTTGTTGGTTGCTGTGATAGCTCGGCCATTGGCATGGTGAAGAAAAACAGCGAGAATAACTGCAATAACCTGAGAGTCAAAAACAACAGTGTGAGGTTAACTGTTATCAATTATCAAGAACGATCAGCACCAAACCTCTCCTTACAAGATCAATACACTGTTAAGTAGGCAGATGACGAGAAGAACTGGCGAAACTCATCAAGTTAATGAATGATGTCGGTCTAGATCGAACACCAGAACTCTTATTAATTGAAATCTATAGCAGCATGTGAGGAGGAGAATGATAGCTTAAAACCTGGGACTCTGACGGACTAAGCCGCCGAACTTTAAATTAAGTAACGATCTTTGCAAGCAACTGAAGCTGTCAAATATTTTTCAATACATCCAGTTTACATTAACTGCTTAGTCCTTCTTAGTTCAAAAAAAAAAATAAATCTCTATTAGATTGCCACTGAATTCGAAGATTAAACGGAATACCTCCAAAAAAATACTTTCAGGGTCATGTATCGATAGCCATAGCGCCTTCTTACCTTAATAATCTCCATGATTTACTTTTTTTAACGGCTTGTGGCTTTTTACCAAAGTTAAAAGATGTTCAGTTCTCAGCTTGTGAGAAGATAAGAAAACCTGTCCCCTTATATACGTTTCGCCTGATTTGGTGTTGCGGTAAAAAGTTTAAGAGGGAAACTACCGAGTTTTTCTTCCAGAATTACTTCATCGGTCAAATTTACACCGTCGTATGGCGTTTCATCCTTGTTCATGCTAGTTTTCTGGTCCGGTTCCGCTAATAAAGTAGAATTCTTTGCGTTGCAATAAAATTCGTAATGTCGAAGCTGTGGAGCGCTTTTAGCACTTACTTCCTGTAACACCATGTCAACTCAATAAACGAAAAAAATAAGATTTTCAGGGGCCAATAGAATTCTGGACCATATAGTTGTTACTGCAGCTCTAAAGATATTTTCGGCAGAATCACACGAAAAATTCTTAGAAAAAGGTTCCTTTTACCGAATTATCTAGTGATCTTTATACTCATTGAATAAAGGCTGTTTTGGAAATGTATGGTTGCGTCGCTTCCTTCCGCCATTTCTCTATGTTACAATTGATAACATAAGTTTGTTAACTTTCGTATCATATATTTTTCCTATTTGGTTGCCTATTCTTGCAACGCCCATAAAATTCTGCGAATCTTGACCATAATATTAGCATGTTACCTTGAATTCTGTTTCGCAGGATATTTTTCAGGGAAATGGGAGGAGAATTGATTTGAATTCCAGTCTAAAGTTTTATGCAATAGTTAGTTTTGCATAGTTCTGATCTTTTAATAGTAAAGTAACACATAAAAACAACAATCTCGCATCGACAGAAATTACAATGCTGTAAGTATGAATGAAAAAAATACAAAAAGAACTTTATAAATTAAAATCTCAGTCCATAAATCCAATGTCTTAGGGGAAGCATTGATTATAGGTCATATTAGATTCGCCCCGAAGAATTACCCGATAAAAGGATCAAATTCCTTGCTTTCATTTCATTTCGAGATGCACAAGGCCTGTTGCACGTCAAAGCTGTTGCTCCAACGTCATTGAGTGTAGTTTTCGAAAGCGTGAATCATCCCTAAGCGAGCAAAAATGGAGCCTTGGCAAAAAGTAAACTTCCCAAAAGATTGAAATATCAAAATATGTCAGTAAGGTCATATAATCTGAAGCAGTCACCAACCCACCTTGTAAGAAGGAGTTTAATCTTACGTCACAATCTTGATAACAGGAACTAGTTCAAAATTATTTTTTCCGTCTTCAGGAGTACGAGTTTAAAGTGAATTTTCGTTTAATTTTTGGTATTCCTAAGAATACCTTGAGGTAAAAACCCTGGTTTCGGCAAGATTTGGGTGGCCTTGCTAGAGCGCATGAAAGTGACATTTTTCCTGGTTATGTCGCTTTTCTCGATTTTTCAGCTACCGAATATCGCAACAAACGATCGTAAGTAACGAGACAAATTTGCTTAAAGCGTTGAATAAACGTAATCTAAGATTGAACAAATGTATCAATTCTATCAGCCACAATGTCACTATAGTTTCGAGAAGGTATCAAATACAGTATGAGGTCAATCAGAGCTGTAACCGCGTGAAAATGAAAGAGCGATGTGCTTCTGAATGCATATATTTTAACATGAAGACTGTAACGCCCTTTCAGTTCGCTTAGCATCTCCGTTCCAGTGGTCTTGCCATAAAACAAAGGTTAACTGCTCGGGAGTTTTTCCCCGCCAAAGTGTTGCGTGACACTTCCGGCTGAAAATTTAACCGAAGGCGCCCTGCCCTTTAATACTTCCGGAATAAAGTCGTCTCAATTTTAGCGAACATTGCTCGCTGTTAGTATATTTTGTCTGGTCCACGAACTAAGCTTGTGTGCAACGGAAAAGTAGACAATGTTCAAACAAAATTATGAAGAATTCTTAGCTAGAGAGCTTACTTAAGCTGGCGCTTTGTTGTTGTTGGGCGATGTTGTACATTACTGATAGTTTTTCCTTGTTTCCATACATGGACTGCTTTAGCGGAAGAGTCGCGTAAAGCGTCAAAGATGATCTCAAATTTCGACAGGAAGAAGTTCCAATCAACAAGGACATTGCCATCACTGCCGAGAGTATTTGACCCGGAACGGAAATGGGAGTTTAATTCAGTTTTACAACAGTGGTGAGCCCGAGGGTCCTTACTGTTCATATCTAAATTATTAGGGGGAGTAGGGATGGCGCAGTGGTGATAGCGATCGCCTCCCACCAATGTGTCTCGGGTTCGATTCTCGGACCCGACGTCATATGTGGGTTGAGTTTGTTGTTGGTTCCCTACTCTGCTCTGGGAGGTTTTTTCCTCGGGTACTCTGGTTTTCCCCTCTCCTCAAGAACCAACTTTTCCTAATTCCAATTCGATCCTGGATAACAAGGACATCAGTTCTGTAGGAGTTCTTGTGACGTGACTCCTTGCTCCTGGGTAAACAGAATTACATTATTTATTACACACATGCTCACCTAACGAAGCATTTTGGTAATTTTGGAATGATTCAATTGTGTCACGGTCTGTCAAGCGACTATTTGTGGTGTGCATACATCAAAACAACTGATACTCTGCCTAATCAACGATTTTTCTGTATTCTCTTCACCTATGGATTTTATATTGCAAAGAGAAACAAATGTTTATCACTTGGAGGCTTGGGAGACTAACCCCATATGAAACACATCGCTATATTTAACTCATAAGGGAGGTGTAGTTAATTTTTTTTTTACCCCTGTCTTCTCGTCTAGAAGAAGCAGTGGCAACGTTTTTCTTTCGAATTTTTTTTCTCCTAGATAAGAATTTGGAGGAGCGATCAGGATATTTTGAGTTATTCAGGTCAAGTACAAAGTTGCCTTTAATTGAGGGAACGTACCTCAAAATAATAGTTTACTAAGATAGAAAAACACCAAAATATTAAACCAGACGGGAACAAGGATGGTGAGGCTAAGAATGGAGTAAATTAGCACGGATCATATACAAACGAATCACTTAATTAAAATTTAGGAAAGCGTGACGTCCCTCCTATAGACGGTGTGACAGAGCAACTAAGCTTCTTATCCCTTTCCACTGAATTATTTTTAACTGATGACGATTTGAAGAAACAAAACATTGACGCTCCCAATGGCCCTTTTCACGGTTAACTCCGCTCATTTGCATTACAATGTAATCTAGCATGTATGTGAGGCAATTTCGGGCTATTTTGCAGTTTTAGCTCGAAATTGCCTCGCATCCACGTTGGATTACATTGTAATGCAAATGAGGAACGCTAACCGTGAAAAGGGCTATTGTACCCAAGCGAATATCCCATGAGCGGCTAATATTGCAACTGATTTTTATTTTTATTATTTTGAAATTTCATAATGTAATAACACTATGGCCGTTTTCTAAGCAAGCAGCACTTCAAGCACTGCCTCAGTGAGGCGCCAGGAGTTATACTTTTACTCACAAACAAGTTCAAATGGACACAATTCATGTGAAAGGAGCACAAAGAGTATTGAAATGATAATGCTAGGAATGAAAAGTACGTGCAAATGACAAATTACAGACAATGTCAAAAGCTGTTTCATTTTCACTGAAATCTGCATCTGCTCGAAATACATCAGTAAGTCGTGCAATAGCCCTTTTCACGGTTAGTTTTTCTCAGTTGCATCTGTTGCATTACAATGTAATCAAACGTGGATCATGAGTCAGTTACGGACTAAAACTACAAAATAGCCAGAAGTTTCCTCACATACATGCTAGATTTTATTGTAATGCAAACGAGCAAAGTTAACCGTGAAAAGGGCTATTTCTCACTGGGCAGCGAACAAGCAAACAAATTTCATCGAAATGCAAAACAAGAAGGAAAAACATAATTTACAGTGGCGGCGGATCCAGGCTTTGATCTTAGGGAAGGTGTAGGGGGCTTGGCGTTTTGCTTGCCCTACCAGCTTTTCTTCCTTTTTTAAAATTTTCTCACCCAAAATAAAGAGGGACCCCACTCCTAGATCCACCACTGATTTATGTACAATTAGCAATTATTGAATGAGGCCGAGTAGGATATGAAGAATTCTGCAGATCAAGGAGGGGAAGCCGAATTCAATAATTGCTTTATTATTCATTCAAAATATTTCCCGTTCTTACATGTAAAGGAGTTTCTCTATTTCGCTCTTTGTTTTTCTGCTCACCAAAAATAACACAATCTCGTCCCCAGGTTTTCTCGGTCACCGGTTCAATAATCTACAGCGGGCTGCACTTTCGACGTCAATTCAATAATTTTCAGCGGGCTGCTTTTGACGCATTGACTCAATATAACGAAGACTCTTTCCAAATTTGGTCAACAGCAGCTGGTTATGGTGAATTATGCGTGTGGTTTCAACCAATCAGAAACGGGGAGATATTTTGAATGAATAATAATA
>JAHPZR010006409.1:0-14569 GCA_019787425.1 Platygyra sinensis
AGTAGAATCTTGCTGCAAAGAATCAAACATTTCTGATACAAACTGGCTGAGATATCTCTTATTGTCATATTTGAACAAAATCTGGTTAAGTGTATGACATCATCACTTGGCTAATTTGCATAATTTAAAAACTTTAATATCTCTGGAACGAAAAGAGATATTTGAAAATAGTAAACAGCATTTTTCTTCTCATGACACAAAGCTGGAATCGAACATGTACCACATGCCCAGTGGTGAGTGGCAAGTGCCCTCACTACTGTGCCATCCCTACTCCCACTTTTGACTTTTCATAGGAGGTGTGGACCAATTGGTACTGGCAGAATTATTTTTCTAAACCCTTTCATGGACTGGGAATTTTTTTCTAGAGATGTAGGTATGCATGATATTTTTTCTCTGTGTAACATGCTTTTTTGGGCTCACTGAATGTGTGGAATGGTTTCTCAGTGTTGGTCGTCTGCATGAATTTTTTTGGTACAAGTGTGCCTGCGGAATGTTCTTTTCAAAATCACCTTCCCCACCCTTCACCAGTCAAATGGTCCACCCTTATCTTGTAACAGAAAAAAAGAAAAGCAGTAAATGTAGACCCACCAAGGTAAAAGAAAGATGACTAAAGATTCATCATAAAAAATTAAAAAAAAAAGAAAACAAAAGAAAAATAAAAAAAAAGATTCAACAATTTGACAGAATTCTAACCTTGATTTCTCAACATCATGTCACAAAAAAATTTCTGTAGGACCAAAGGTACTCAGCCATATTTTTAGCCTGCTATGCTAAACAAAAGCATTTTGTTTTTGCTGGGCCAATAATTATGTTTTGTGTTGTTTATATAGGTGTCTGCAGTCATCTTACTAATCACAAATTAAAGTGCACCTAACCCCCCAAATTTTTTTCGCTAAAACAATAAAGCTTATTTTGTGGAGTAATTAGCCGCAAAAATTTTATCGAATTTCTGTGCCCCTTGAAACCGAGTTTCGTATGGTTCACAACCGAGCATAGGGAGTCTGGGGAAAGTATCCAGGAATTAAACCTGTGTGGCTTCAGAAATGGAGTTTTAAGATTTAAGTAGCGGGCTGTTTCTCAGATCAGATGCAACAACGGCTGCATGAATCGATGGACAAGCGGTTATCCCAAATTCGTCTCGCTTAAGTCACTGAGTCAGCAAAATCCCTTCCTCCCTCTGAAAATCCATGCCAGGCATCGAGCGAGATCATCTGGTTTGAAATACTTTATAGAACAGATCACCGAACTCTTTATAGACGGCTATCACTTTGCACGATTCGAGTCATCACTTTGTACATTTCTTCTCTTCAGGACATCTCTCCATAAAACGGTATGGCATGAAGCGGAGTACCTCCTGTAAGTTTGTTGTGTTGCTACATCACACTACAGCGCACCTGGCTAGCATTTTTTTCGAACAACTTCTCCAGCCTTTCCCACAGAAACAAGTAAATATGCGAATCTCAGAATCATCGTCTTCTGGATTTGACGTCACATCCGGCCCTCGACCCACTCTCCCTTAAACTCAGTTGTGCACCAAAATGGGGTAATTTCACGTACTTTGACGAGCCATAGAAAATCAAAGATTTAACCAAATCGAAAAATTTTTGCGGCTAATTACTCCACAAAATAAGCTTTATTGTTTTAGCGAAAAAAAGTTTTTGGGGTTAGGTGCACTTTAACTTTTAGAATTGTTTTAGGGTTTCTTGATCATGGCTGTTAGAACAACTAGATTCCAAGAATATTTGGCACTCACTCGCCAAAATATACACCTAAGGCTGTCGTATTTTTAGCTTTGTTTTGACCAAAAATGGTGTGGGAGGAGGCATGACCTTATGGTGAGCATGCCCGTCTCCAGATTGAGTGATCTGGGTTCCAGCCCTGGGCGGGGACATTGTGTTGTGTTCTTGGGCAAGACACTTGACTCTCACTGACAGTGCCTTTCTCCAGCCAAGGGTATATATGGGTATAACTGAATTTAATGCTTGGGCCAACCCTGTAATGGACTCTAAGCATCACATCCAGGGGAGGAGGAGTAGAAAGACTCCTTAAGTCACTTTATGCTGAAACTGGAAATAAGTGCCGCTGGCTTGTATACAGACTTGATAACCTCAGACCAAAAATGCATCCAAATCACTGTGATAGTGCCTGTTTAACACTACTGTCTTACCTGAGAGCCAAAGAGAATAACTGTAGTCAGACCACACCAGCTATGCAGACTGTACAGGTTTGGAATGTTGTTGTGGTTGTGAAAATCAAACACTGCCTTTAATCCCCAAATTGCAATTGCAAAAGCTACCAGCTGAAGACCAAAGTGAACCAACTTGACAAGAAACTTGTTCTCATGTCGAAACACTCTGTACACAATCATAGCTAAAAAAGGAAAAAGAGTTCACACTTTCAGCGTCTTTTGTTACTGATCACTGGCTGAGAGCTTGTATGATAAGTATTATAATTAAGAGTGCTTGAAATAGAGTGGAATTATAGATCACCTCATTGTTAACCTGTATAAGTAACATGGAAGCACAATAGCTAAGAAAAAACTAATCATTCACAGCAAGCTTTTCTGACCTGTGCACCTTTCCAATAAATAATCTCACATCTTTTTTGCTAAGTGAAATTTCAGCTAATTAAAGACTCTCTCTTAGCTAGAAAGTAGCTAATAGCCAGCTCTTAGTTGTATCCAGGGAGAAGGGGTGTGTCAGGCCACATGCGCAAGTGGTGACCCTTTAAATGGAGCAAACTGGCGAGCAAAGGGAGTGGGTGAGACACAGATACGTGAGCCTGCTCTGATATTTGCTAACATTTCTTTTCCACCCCACAAACTGCAGGAATTGAATTATTATAAGCAAATGACAGTCAATTTATTTAGAAGCATCGCTTGTGATTTTATCATCAGATTTTTGCTTCTGCAGCTTGTGCATGAATGAACAAAAGGAAATTGAGCAGGTAAGAGCAGAGAGTCTGTCTTGTCTCTTGCTATTTTAGGGTAGGTCTAACAGAGAATGTGCCATGACACGAGTACTATAGTCATGTGATCAGCCAGTCTTGTGAACTGGAGACTTTGTAGAGCGAAAACCAAACTGAACACTATACTCAGCCTACAACCTCGTTCCAGCTTCTCATCTAACTGCCCTCTGAGGCGAGCGAGGAGAGACCTTGGTTTGGTCTCGTCACATGCTACTTTGACAATTGAGAACACCAGGGAGGGGTCCTCTGTTATCAGGCAGTTTGTCGCGTTGAGCTTTGTCGTGCTGTGACTGCCATTAACCACGATGTTTAACAATAGCCTTTGGGCTGAAAATTTTAAGGTTAGGCAAGTCCGTCTCGAGACAATTTGCCGTGGTCGTGATGTTGTTGCCGTCGTACCCATTGGATTTATGGAAAGTCGGTCATGTTTCAACTGTGGACGTCGAGCAGCACAATTTTATTCTGAAGTGCAAGTGATAGTTATTTTAGCACTGTTGTTTCTCCTTTGAATGCAGGTAATCAGACTGATCCACAAAAAAAAGCTTAAAAAGGCCTCTAGAGAAACGTACAGCTTTCTGAAAGTAAAGCTACGGCAGTCTGACTGGAAAAGCTGGACAAAGATAAAGATATTTGTGATTAAGACGTAACACACTGTGCTTGCAAACAGTTCTAGTCTGAATGCATAGAATGTAAAGCAATATGTTCCCATGAAATATACATATATTAATCTTTGTCCCTGGAGAGCCAATACTTCGTTGGACCCTTAAAATCATATCTTATAATGGAAATGAGCAAAAACAAAGTATAAGCACATGGTAAATTACAGAGGTGTCAAAGTCTGTGAAGCGACGATGTAAAATTAAGTAATGATCCACGTAAGAACTAGACAAAAGAACTAGTGCAATAGCGGCAGTTAATTTTCAGGCGCTAATTCTCCTGATCACATTAAATCCGAATGATCTGATTGGTCCACAAGGCTGTTGCCTAACAATATTTCAAGGAGCCCAGAAGGGCAAAAGCCAAAAAGTTAGGAGCCCAACAAGTAATGTTTTGGGAGATGCTTCAAAAACTTAGGCGCCCAAAGGACTTTCTTGGGTGCCCCAGGCTGCCGGGCTCCTGTTAGGCAGCAGCCTCGGGTCCATACGCAAAAAGCGCAAATTTTGAATTTGAATTAAGATCCCTTCTAAATCATTGAAATAAAATTTTATTTCGGCTACGCTTTAGATACATTAAAAATTGTGACATATCTTAAATCTGGACAATTCATATGTGTCAATACCTAACTTTTGATTGGCGAATAGAACAATGCTAATATTTGACCATGAGGTAGACAGAAGGGACATGGGAAAACTAAGGAGAAAAATGCTGTTTATGTCGGGTTTTCCATTGCTTTTGGGGCGATTTTTGGACATCAACCAATCAGATTTGTTGATTTAATTGAAATTAATAATTAAGAGTTTAATCGATTTTGCGTTTGGCCTTCCTAGTTCTTACGCGGACCATTACTTAACAGCCGAAACCGTGCAGACCTATGACCTCTAAAAACGTTAAAATGCGGTCAAAAGGCTCCACTCTACTTATAATTTCCATTTTTCCTAATAACATGAAATAAAGTATCCCTCAGAAACACGCGTGAAGCTGGTGAAGCAAGGTCGAGAGACCGAAAATTAAAATGAAACAGCAAATGCACAGTTGCAGACAGTTGTCTGGAACCGTTGGAGTCTTGTAGGCGCATCACATACATAAAACGGCAATAGTGAACAATAGCTCCCATATTCGGCTGTCGGTAACCTGTCGGCCAACTGTCGGCCAACAGGTTACCGACACATTACCGACACACTACCGACAGTCGGCCGACACTGTTAAGTAGAGCATAAATCGACTGAAAAAAGAGTAAAAATAAATAGAGTCAAAAACGTTTCCGGTTGAAAAAAGAAAATAGAAATCTGTCGATCGTAACGGATCCAGTAACATTCCTACCTATCTCCTTGATCCTCTTTGAACTGAAAATAGGCTTTTTTACTCCATCTCCTGACTGCACATACCAAAATGTAGTGGTAAATTTAGTACCCATTTCTCATATCTTTGTTTTTACACAAAATAGACTTCGGATTTAACCATTTTGGGGCAACAAATACGCAAAGCTAAAAGTAATTTTCCGATCGCCCTATAATGCATTGCAAAACTATAGTTAACAGTACTTCATGTATGTCTGAACCAGAAAAACTTTTCAAAATGGCGGATAAATGAGTAGGAACCAATTTGGACAAGTATCGCTAGTCAACGCTAAAACAGTGGACAAAAGCCATACTAGTATCGAAAGTGCTGAGCAAAGTATCGTTATGAAATGACTTAAACTCTTTTTATGTAGTTTAGAAGCAAAAGACAAGTAAATGTTCACGATCATTTTTGTTTGCCCCACCGACAGGTTACCGACACATTACCGACAGGTTGCCAACAGGTCACCGACTGTCGGCCAACAGTCGGCCAACACTTTGGCCTCAAACATAACGCAAACTGTTGGCCGTCTGTCGGCCGACTGTTGGCCGTCTGTCGGCCGTCTGTCGGCTGACTGTTGGCCGACTGTCGGCCAACTGTTGGCCGACTGTCGGCCAACTGTTGGCCAACAGTCGGCCGACAGTTGGCCAACAGTCGGCCGACTGTCGGCCGACAGTCGGCCGACAGTATATTTTGGGAACTATTCTTCACTATTACCTTACCAAAACTGCATTTTTTCTTTTTCTAGCCTCCTTTCAGTCAAAAATAAATCCAGTTTATCAGCAACGACGGCGAAAAGCATACCGCAAATTATGAGTCGGCGTTCTATCGCTTCGTGCTCTATAAAGTTCAGTGCGCCAATGGCCCAGTGACACTTCATTAAATCTTTTCACCGTCTCTCTCCTTTCAAATTGGCTTCGGCTTTCAGTGATAAAGGCCCTGAACATTCTAAAATTATTTGATCAACCCTCCCAAGACCTTCATAGTAAACCAGAGTACATGTGGTTTTGATTAGTTCATTCCGCGGTATTAAAAGATAACTCAAAGAGCCTCCATACACAGCCTTGGCGGTGGCGTGCAATTATTCTTTTGCCTTCTTAAAGAGATTTTTACAATATGTAACGTTCCTAACTGAACCAGTTCACACAACCTACTGCAACTTGGATTTCCGCAATCAGATGATAGATAAGTTTTCTTCGGCCTTGGCAAAATATCACCGCCATACTGATTTATTTTGGTGACAACATATTCCGCACTTCCGTAGGCTAAGTAGAGACGAAATTCCTACTAGGGTGCTCCTCCCCTCAACAGTTTAATTGTAATATCCCATATTCTGGGACACACGTGACCAGACCCAACCAGGGTCTCTCCTCGCTCACCTCAGAGAGCGTTACATGAGAGACCTGGGAACGAGGTTGCCCAGCCTATTAGCTGGGATTTACAGTCATCATAAATCAACAGGGGCAACAGCAAATTCACTTCTTCATGCCAGTCTTGAGACTTCCTGTATGACCCAAGTATGAGCTTCCTTATCACCCCGGTCCCAGAGGCTTTCTTTTATTCTTTATTGGCAAATTTTGCGACACAAACCGCTTCTTTTATTTTGTTTATTGGCAGGGCGCTTCGATCAGCGCTTTGCATCGCAAATTTCCATCTAAAAAGGGTAATATTAAAAGAAAGCCTCTAGGACCAGGGTACTTCCTTATGTAACCTGAACTTTTACAATCAGAAGTGCCCAAAAGAGCATTTTTGGAAGAATTTTCTAAAGGCAAGGAGGCATAAAAATATTCATGCTACCATTGCATTTAATTGGTAGCGAATTACACTATGGAGATTATTTCACTTGCCTAATGTTCGATGAGAATAAATTTGAATAAGCTTAACTTCTTTATATGTTGTCTTAAATTCAATTAACTAAAAATACGATGCTTTACCAGGAAATTCTCGCTGCCCTTTTGTAAAGCCTCAAGTTTACAAAACAAGCTTACACACCAGCCAAGCCAGTATCAAAACAAGTTGAAATTAGAAATTGAAAATGTCTGTTTTTTTAAATAAAAAATTATCTAGCCGTGCTTTATGTAAATTTAAATCACAATCGAACCATTGGCGCCAAGTAACAAGAAAATTCAGGGGCCAAACTTTACCGACTACATGTATTCGTGAACCGAAAATCAGTTTGCCGGAGTAAATTCGATTCTAGACAGAAAAAAAAAAAGAAACATTAAGTTACGTAAGACTCTCAGCTGAACTTTATGGCTTACTTCACAGTAAACAGAAGCTTGACAACGTTTAATTTGAAACAGCGCAATTCAGAAGTCAAAATTACAGCAGCAAGAAATTCAGAACCGTTCCAAAATGATACGCCTGTTCACAGTTGGTTCTATTAAAAAGGTTCTACAGCCGTACCTACGTTTCATTAATTCATGATCAGCTCTCGCTCTTGAAAAGTTTAATGGGCAATGCTAAAGCGTGAAGAAACAATTATCTTACCTTCGCTGTACAGAAACACCATACTGATCACCATACATAGAGGATGGTAGTTAAACTCAAGTCCTGAGCCGTCCCAAGCGAATCCACCAAGATATTTACCCATCCATACGCCTGTCAAAATCATCGCCAAGATACCGAGAATTTGAATGGCGCCAACTGAAACGATGAAAATGACCGGAGAGCCCACGTCTCGATCTAAATGGTTTGCCATGGCCGAAGATTTTCAGGCGAATAGCTTATATGAATCGAAGAATTCAGGTTTTTGGGTTATCAAATTAAAAGATCTGAATGAGCACGATCTGCAGCAGCAGCAGCAGCGCGCGCGGGAGTTGTCGATGTCCTGCTCTTGTTCTTCTGCTTCACATATAATATGCATCTGACTTGTTCCAGTCAAACGTATCCCTTGTGGGGAGGGCTCGACAACTGTTGTTATGGTCGATCGTTGTTATTCCTTTCTTGATAAAAATTTGAACTTTACTTCTTTGGAATGAAGAAGATTCAAATTTCGAACGTTTTACCAATCTCTTTTCTACCAGGGTATATTTTTTAAGATAAATGTTCGCACCTGTACAAAAAAACTAATTACCCACTCCTACTCAGTATATATTTTGCACACATCCCATCTCATTGGCAAATCCCCGGTGAATTTCTCCGAAGTGTTTCCGATATTGTCATTAGCCAATGAAAAATATCCTACGGCACTCCGACAACCAATCGTGTCCGATAATTGTCGAGTGTTTAGTGTTTAGTGTTTATAGAACCAGAGCCATTCACCTTTGAAGTGCGCAATTTGCGATTACATGTGTACAATGCCAGCAGTTCGTTCAGACCTTGAATAATTGGCGTATATATAATAATTCCCCAAGGTGATCAACATGACTCCAGTTCTGATAATTGCGATCAGTCTTTTGGGAACAATAATGATGGCATCGCTTCTCGCCTTGTTGTTGCTCCTTTGCACCAAGCGGAGATGTCGGAAGGCCCAGTTAGCCCGGACACAGTACCAGTAAGTTGAATATTGTGCAGAAAATTAGATCGAATGCTATAAATTATACATACAGGCTTAATTGATTATATAAGTGCCCTGTTCAAGGCATAATTGTTGGATGAATGGTCAGTGCGTAGCTACAAACAGCACTTTAAAACTTACAAAATTAGATTCTTGCAACTTCGAGAAAACAAAATCTCAGTGAAATGTTGGAATGCGTGTTTGCTTTAATTAGTCTTTCGCAGGGATGTAAAATACAATTTTAGGAGCAATTTATACAGAATGCAGGACCACTTCGGACCACCAGTTTTACCTGTGTCAAAATCTTCTTAAAATAGGTTCTTATATAGGTTCTTATAGGTTCTTATATATTATCTTATAGGTTCTTATATATTTATATAGGTTCTTATATATTTGTATTTTGACTCGCCCTACGGGCTCGCCAAAATACGGCACAACTCGTAACAATACTGATCTACACCTGGCACAAAATATGATCGACACTTAAATAAAGTTATTATTATTATCGATGAAAAGCATAGAGTTTTTCGGCTCCTCTACAACCTCTACAGCTTGTTGTACATTTGAATAGAAAAAACAGTTCAGTATAGAGTAGAGTAGTATTATTACAAGTGTACTATGTAAATCTAGTTAAGAGAAATCTGCTCCACTCAACTCTTACAAGTATACCGCGCTAGCTACGCTATTCTTCTCTTAAGTCTTCTCTACTCTATTCTACAATGGTATGCTGTACCCTACTGTACTCTAATGTACTCTAATGTACTCTAATGTACTCTACTGTACTGTATGGTACTCTCTCTCTCTTAGTTCCTTGCCCCCAGGTGGGGGATAGGGCCGGAAAGTATGGTACTCTACTATACTGTATATACAGCTGTTTCGGGAAAGGTTGTCCAAAAGAAGGGTTAGAGCGTTCGCGACAATGCCGAAAGGTAGTATGGGAGATATTCAATTAAAGAAATTCAACTTGTAGTGAAGCCCAGAATCGAAGATGCCACGACCGTCCAGTGAAGGCCTACGGTAGCGAGCTATTTGGATGAAAGAGTTCTTCCTATGATATAGCGTTGATGAAGTGGCAATATGCACAGGTTTATGCACGTTGAAGCTCTCTCTCGCTATCACGCTACCAAAACGCGTCCAAAAACAAAGGGTTCATTAGCGATGGCTCAGCACGTGAACCACGATTTTTGATACATTTCTCCGACTTTCTCTGCAAAGCATGACATAAAATAAGCGAATAAGGTTAAAGTCGTCAGAATCATGCTTTCTCTGTGAGTCCTAACCCTTTGTTACTAATTCATGGTTGGATCATTTAACTGAATTTTGAAACTCACTCATATCTCAAAGTCAGTAACAAAGCGTGAGCATGTATTTCTAGCTGACGTTTTCGATAGCATTGCCGTCATGTTTCCGTTGACTCAAACTGACAGTCTTACCATAATGCCTTTCGGCATTGTCGCGTACGCTTTTATGCTTCTTTTGGACAACCTTTGTCGAAACAGCTGTATACGCCACTCTACTGTACTATACTCTTTCTACTCTACTCTACTCTATTCTACTACTATGCTCTACTGTACTCAACTGTATTCCTCTGCACGGCTACTCTACTCATCACTCTAACTCTACTCATCTATACTCTACTCTACTATTCTATACTCTACTCTACTCTACTATTCTATACTGTGCTCTACTCTACTCTCAATCATCTTTTTGCTTTATGATGTAGATTTTACATGCTCGAAACAGTAAAACATGCATTTGCTATGTTTTATACTCTGATAAAACATGGGTTCTGACCAATCAGAGCAGGAGCAGGGTCCTATCTATAATACAAAAAGTAATAAAACAGGTATTATCTCTAAAAAATATGAAGTAAAATAAAAAGCCATGGGAAAAGAATAAGTGAGAATTACTTGTGTCTCTTAGGGTTAACCTGTGTAATTACTGAGGGCTAACCACTGCCGAGTGACTGTGATATTTAGGCTGATTAGACTGATAACACTGTAGTATGATATTTTCATCATTTTTCACTTTCGTGTTTTAAACACCGTCTTTTTCAGCTGATTAATGCAGATTTGCTCAGCAAGTGACTTTTAAGCAGCGTTTCCTAGACATAATGTTGCCCTTCAACCTGGCAATGCCTCACATTTATAGCATGTATGCAATGTAGGCGAGTACTTGATCTTCTTGGATACAGACTGTGCTGTATGAAGCTCCTTAATGTTGGGATACTGTCTGACATGACTGAAGGGGCTGTAACCCAATCAATGACCCAAGATCCTCAGAATCCTGAACAGTGTCAGACCAAAATATGTCATTTTTCAAACCTTTTTCAAAGGATCTGCACACTCTTTCCAGTTATTACTGTCTTGTTTTGTTCTATTGTGCACAGGAAACAGGATGCCGAGTTGGTCAAAGTGACAGGGAATAAGTCCCATGGTGAACTGGGACTTGGTGGATACTCCCCTGAGGATGACCTGGTAATTAAAACAGCTCTAGAATCACCGTAAAACAATGTAGTCCTTACTTCTCTCAGCCTTATTATAATAAGTTCTTGTACCCTTGAGTCTGGTACTTTTTTCATCCCTGAGAAAAGATTTTAGGCTTATTGAACAATGGTTGTAAAATTAAATAATGGAGCCTACATTGCATGTGTAAGTACTGTGTCATGTGCAATACTCTTGATTATTGATCACTAAGATGGCAACACTTATGAATGCTAGCCATAGATGTGATAGATTATTGCAGTTATGCCACAACTTAAAGTGCTACTGAACCGGATTTAAACCCATGACCTTTGTTCATAGTACACTCATAGAAGGTGAAGAATACTTAACAATTATTCCATGAGTGCACATTGGATATGAGATGATAGATAGCCAACGAGGCGCGTAGCGCCGAGTTGGCTATAATCATCTCATATCCAACAAATGCGCTCATAGAATAATTGTTTTATTAAAAACGCCCCCAAAATATAGAAAACTAGACTACAATAAAAACAGAAAGAGGCCCAAAAAATCACGCATACGCTCGCCATTTTTGAAGATCATGGTATAATGGCTCATATACCATGATGGCTAAGCCAATGAAAACTAAAAGTGAATATATGGACGCTTCATATATTTGAACTGTGGAGAATGATATGATTGATCATCACAGTTATGCACACAACTTAAGCAGTTTGTGAAATTATATTGCTAGCCATTGTTTCAATTAATATTTTGATTGGTAAATAATTTCTTTTAAGGGATAATGAGTCCCATTTCCCAGTTAGAGAAAAGGACATGATAATGATGATGATGACATTAGTAGCAGGCTGCTTATAATAAGTTGTTGTATTGTTAATAGTCACTGTCTTTTCATATTCTTTGTTAGCCTGAGATGTTTTTGGACCCAGACTGGAATGGTGATGCAGAGTAAGTTACTTCTTCCTTCATTGTGTATCTGTTTTAGAAATTACAGTTGAACCACTGGTTGTGACCACCTCTCCTCAGTGGCCAGTTTTCCAAAATACCAAAAGTTTCTCAGTCAAATCACTGCATACTGGTGTGTGTAGATATGGGTTATTGACCAAGCGTGAGGTCAATATGGATAAATATTGGCTAAGTTCTTTTTTTGCTTGTGTATGGACCGAGACAGAGGCGAGCTCCACCAAGTGCAAAAAAATGAAGAAGCCAATGACCAGTTGCCTTGACCTCACAAGCTTGATTAATAAAGGATTTATCACGTGGCTTTCGGAGATATTTTTTGTGGGACACAGCAGCTAGTCCCAAACAATATACCACCATCTTGCCCACTTGTTTGGCCAATCACAATGCAGGATTTGATTAACCATGCCCACTTGCGGAGCTAGCCATAGAGTGATGAATGATGATAGAACTTAAAGATGAAGGATTATGGACTCTGAATCACCACAGGGTAATAACATGGAGTTATTTCTATCATATACATGTATACAGAAACGTGATATCACACTGCATCGAGTTGTTAAAGTCCTGTCATGTACTTACGGAACAACTTGTTGCTTATACAATGGAAAAGCAGTGGTATGATCAAATCACCAACCGAAGTCAATAACATTGTGGCTGCTGCCAAGAACATCAGGCCAAGGTAATATCTTAATTTTTATGCTAATAAATTTAAAGTGCCTATGAAGTAAAAAATAATAACTGCTATTTGAAAGACTTTTAAAGTAAAGAAGAATGGTGTTTTCCTTTTTGGAATATCTTTTTTCATTTTAGAGATATTCACGTTTTTGCATTATGCAAATAAGGGTAGTGTTGACATTGTCGATAGTTCCACTAAAATGATAAAATACTGAATTAAGAATATCTCCAGAAATATTGGATCAGTGATCTTCAAAGAAACAAAATGACACCTACTATATTGTTGCCATGGCATACCCTTGGCTCCAGTCTCTTTCTATGAAAAACCAAATATCCCTGTTTGCAACCTTTTTTGAGTGGGACAGGGGGTCTTCCTCAGAACAGACATGGTTCCCACATTGTCTTAACTCTCGCCATTCAATTGTTGGGAGTGGATGATCATCGTGTAGGATGAAATCTGGGAATTTTAATTATAATTAAAACAGGTTCAGTGGCATAACTGTTGTCATGGCAACGGCACAACAGCTGTAATTTTGTTTCTTTTATGATGTACATTTCTGGTGCCAAGTTTCAAGAACAGGGCTTCAATAGTTCTAGAGATATTCTTGATTGATTTGCATGATACAAAAACAAAAATAATCTCTATTTAAAACGAAAAAAGGTATTCTAAAAGGAAAACACAGTTCTTCTTTACTTTGAAAAGCCTTTCAAATAAGCAGTTATTATTGTTTACTATTACACGTGAGTTACTGTGCGTAAATTTAATATTTGGTAACAAAACAGTGCTCAGAACATACATGGCTGTATGATTACCTACATGTATGTTTATTGTATTTGTGATAAAATTATAGATAATTAAGTGTATGAACTGCAGACTAAAATATAGTTACCTCCTCCTTTATCTAGTTTATTAGTTGCAGTGCCAAAGGTTTCATTAGGTTAATGCTAAAAACTTTCATTGATGAAACTCCTCAATGTTATCTCTGGGCATGTGCGCAGTGGTCTGGGTACTGGCTTCTTACACACTGGAAAACATGAAATAATTGAGACAAAATCCAATAGGAAATCAAGTAATTTCAGTTTTTAGTGGACAAAAAAATATGCACCAGAATAATATATTAGGTATTTTTCAATTGTTTTTTACATTTTCTTAAAGCTGAAGATATAAATAGGATTAAGTACTGGAAACAATTTCCCATGGGAACTTGAATGAGAAATTAAATTTCAAAGTTCAGAGAACTGTGCAAACAAAAGGTAAAATTATTTCATCACTAGTATTTTCAAGTGTTTCGCATGAACTTCAAATTTGTTTTCAATGTTTGGTGGTATTTGACTGATATTTTTGAGAAGATATTTAAAACAGTTGCACAGAAGTTTCCAAAACAATGTGTCTAAATAATCATGATGTAACATTCTTGTTGATACTCTAATTTCAAACCTGGGCCGGGTTGTTCAAAGCCTGATTAAGCTAACCCAGGGTTAGCGGGAATTTTGATTTCAGTTTTGTAACTTTTTGGTGAGGTGTTCTGTTTAGATTGTTTGCCCAGCAGTTTCAAGCTGTAGTGATCTCAAACTACAGTCAAACATTAGAGGCGAAAAACCCCATTTTTTAACAGAAAAAATTATGCTGCAGTTAACGTTTAATACTGGGTTAATGTTAACTGGCTTTCGAACAACCCCGCCCTGGTGGATTCCTTCTTAAAAATATCTTCAGATATCTTTGGAAATCTTTATCATTATCACCACAGGATTACTAGTTGTCAGAGTTGACTCAAAAAACTTGGCAGTTTGAACTTAATTTTGAAATAAGTGATTCTTATTATCGACATGGATTATGTTATTTTCTTCAGGGTTGATGAACTTGTCAAAGCAATGTACACACCTTCGGACTCCAAGCAAATTGAGGAAAAGTAAGTAATGTGTAAGATGTCACCATCTAACCTGATTTTCCAATAGACATCCCAGTTGAAACTTCATTTCATGTGCATGTAAATATTCCTTC